>SCHK01167641.1:6221-20771 GCA_004124795.1 Poropuntius huangchuchieni | reverse complement strand
ACACAGAGGCATTGTCATGTTAGAATAAAAAAAGGTCCTGGAATCTTTTGTACACAAATTATTTGAATTTTTAAAATCATTTAGCTCAAGAATTTTTAATATAGCCTATAACTGACATAAAAAAAAAAAATCCTCCCCAACAATCTCTGTAAAATTAGTTTAAAAACGCATTAAAAAAATAATAAAATGAAGATGTCCAGTGTGCATTGTAGAGCTGATTTGCTCTTAATGAGAATGATGACAGTAAGTGCTGTTTATGGGGTGGCTTGGCCCTGCTTAGGCTGCTGTCCTGCATGCAGATTGAGGACGTCAGTGTGAGACGGGGAGTGTGGAGGGAGAGTATGACCCAGTGTTAATGGGAAGCAGACGCTTCGCCAAGCGTGAATGAGCTGTGAATGAGGTGAGAATGAAGAGGCCCAAAGACCTGCTGAGACCCTCCAACTTGAGCATCCACCAGTGATATCTCACGCACACATACAGTACTCTACTGTACATACCAGGCTCTGGTTTGTTAAAAAATGTTAGGATGCGTCACCTCTGTAAATTATTCCTGAGTATAAATTATTCATTTACTATAAGAACAGAGAACTCACGTGTGTTACTAGTGGCCCAGAGTAACTTATTGATGTGTAGGTTAAATCTGGTTACAGACGTGCCCATAGCGGTAATCCCAGACTGAGAGACAGATCCACAGACAGGCCTGTCAGGGCTGTCAGGTGTGAGGCATCATTACATTGAGTGACTCTGAGGGTGATCTATACATTTGCTTAAGGCGAGCTCAAAGCAAGAATCACGGGGATAAGATCAACACGTACGCTACGTGAATGACATCTATCAATGCAGATGAAGAGACGGTGCTAGTTTAACTGTAAACACTTGACGACTAGTGCCAATAGAAATATCTAGATAATATTCGTATGCTGGTTAAAACGTCAAGCCTGGTAATGAGAATTTACCAGTAAAGCTTAAATGCATTGAAAGAAGTGCAAACTCATCATAGCAGTGTTTTTTGAATCAAGAAATTATACAAGAAATACAGATACGTTTTCCTTTATTTCTGATGGAGATTATCTATTTATCAAAAAATCAGTTCAAAATAAGAAATTCAGTTTTTATTAAGAAATAAAAAGCAAATATTACATTTTTAAATAAAATATTATTATATTTATATTTAATCCCATTTGAATTAAATACTTAACTATTTATTGCAAAAAGTGTTTAATATATAAAATTGTTAAATGTATAAAACATCTAATTGAATGTTTCTCTTTTATATAAGGGAGAAAATATATTACAAACATAATCTAATAATATTGTCTTTAGTACAGTCTCAGCAAAATCCAATATTTTAATTTTGAAAATAGCATATGTTGTCTTTATGTGTTTATTACACACAACAATCTGCCATTATATAGCTGCCTTTATATTTTTGGAAGTGGGTCCCTCACATTGTGATCATCATATTTGGGAGTGAAATGTTTTAAAAGCCCTGATTTAAGCCACTTGACAAAATTATTAAATGAGATTGAGATACCTATTCAAAAACCTAAATTAAAAAATAAAATGCACATGCAACAGATTTGCAATGACTGGGACTGGGTTGCTTAAGAAAGTGGATCCGTAATTAAATCTCATGAGACCAATTGAAAACAAGCCCTCTACAGTAGAGGTAAACGATACTCATTTATAAGTGCCACATTAACCCAGGAAAAGAAAAAAAGAAGAAAAGAGAATGTAATACATTCAGCTTATTTTAGTTGGAAACGCACTAAGCAGCTCAGACATGGTCTGGTATTGTGAAAGGCCCTTGTCTATCATTAGGTAACCTTTAGCGTTATAGGTAGTTTTTGTCCTAATTTACGTTTGACAGAGCAGGTTTGCTATAATCGCACCACCCTTGAGGGGTAGCAGGTTAAATTGAGTTGAAAATGAGATTTTAGCAGTCGCTGGTTTGATAGCAGGGAGCAGAACTTTGGTGCTGTTCTTTGTTAATGGAGTGAGAGCACTAGAGGATTTAGTGTTAGTGTGTGGAGCAGGTGGAGAACAGCATCCTTTACATGATCAGACATGAAGTCAATTAGATGTGTTAGGAAGGAAGAGAAGCATATGAATGCAAGGAACGGAGCAGGGGGTGAAGCAAGTCTGATGGCTAAAATGGAGGTCAGCAGAGGCAAAGTCAAAATAAGATTTATCGTAAATGGAAATGCAGCCAATATCTTGTAGGGGAGGGAGGCTGGAGACTTCGCAGAGATAGAAAAAAAAATTGTAATTGTATGATCTCAACAGTTGATTTTAGAGTGTAAATGGAATAAAATCTGAACTGCCTATGATCAAAAGTGGCTTCGGAAAAATTTGAGATTACTATTTCTAAATATATAGTTATCAGTCATATTTACAAGCACAAACATTATTTTCTGCAGCTGTGCTAAGTAAAGATCAATGCAACATAGCAATTAATTAGGCCAGTTTAAGATGAAGAAAAGTTAGTCTCTGACAAAAATGAATCTGTTTTCTTTTACAGTCTTAAATATCTGGTGTGTAACAACCAAACAGAATTTAAATACATAAATACACACACACACACACACACACTCTCACACACACACACACACACACACAAACAGTATATATATATATAAAAAAGTATAAATAAAAATTAAGTTTTTATTTTTTTATTTTTTATTTAAAGGCTCTAAAATGTCCTGTGGTGTACAGTAACAAAATCATCTTAGTGATTATTTTCCATTAAAAAAATATATTTTTAATATATTTCTAAAGGTAAAAGTATAAATGTATGTATGTATGTATTTCATTATTTATGGTTTTGGGGGAGTCACACTACATGGCTCTGATTTGGTGAAAAAAGTTTTTTAATTAATATTTTAACAAAACAAAAATTAAAGATTATGCCAGACGGCTTTAATGGGTTTTGTTTTTGTATGTATGTATGTATGTATGCATGTATTCGTTTATTTGTTTGTCTTCATTATGAGAACGTTTTGACTTAAATACCCCCTCAAAATATGTGAATTTGAATTAATAATTTAATTGCATATGATACAAGACGCATATTCAAATTATTCTGTGTATTCATTGACCCGCTCCAGGGTCATTTGGAGTAGGATTTACTTGAAAAAACGGTAGGACACAATTTTCACTCAGAAACTTAGCAGAACATTTTCAATTACAGACTACACACAATTCTTGGTTGATTTAATTATAAATTCTCAGGAAAAGTTAACTAATTCTTTGTAAGAAATGCTTATAAAAATATTCTATCATTTGACACGTTTTTAAAATTTCAGAGTAATGTTTGCATGAAGTCTTTTTAAACATTATTACAATTTATTGGTGAAGTACTTTACTAATACTGACAACGTTCAGTAAAAATATCTAAACATAAGCCAATAACATTGACAGACGACATTTTACATATTTATTCATTTATTGACAATTCATTAATTATTTTAACTTTAAGGAGGACAACTGCTCAGCATTTTATGTGACAAATTAGGTCCATCTACACTCTTCCTTTATTTCTGCTCGTACAAATATGCAGAACATCTCTAGCGTGCATCATCTCTGTATACACAATCTCTCTCACTCCCTGCGTTCTGACTGTCTCCTGTTAGCTCTATTCCCAGAGGAGGGCCATTCTCCTGCATAGCATTCTAGCAGGCTTGTTAATAATGTATTGATGAAGAGGTGCTTCTGTTGATTAGGCAGTGGCCACTCTCATAATGGGACCTTGGAAGGAGGCCAGGGATCCTTGCAGTAAGTAAACCTCAGGTTAAATTAGCTTTTGTTACAATAAAAGACAACAAGAGAGAGCATTTCTTTGCCCGACACCCTCCTCAACGCCACCCCCTTGCCCTGGGAGATGTAAATGACTTTGGTTGCAGACACAAGTGAAAATATATATTTAAAAAAAATGGTCTAAAGAAAGGGAAAAGCGGGGTTTCATTTCACGCCTTGCTCTTGGATCACCGAATAAAAGGAAACTACATTAGCAGCTGTTAAAGGAATCAGAAGCTATTGTTGCCGCATCAAAATTGCTGTCAGTGAGCATGTGACAGCAGCATGGTGAGAATATCTTTTATTTTCCTCCCTCTGCCGTACTATAACAGCAACTGCTTTTACAGAAGTCTTGCAGTTACATTTGTAGCATCATCACCTAAAAAATGCAAAATGAAACAAACAGCGCTGCCAGAGTGTGTTGCAGAAACAAGCCAAAGCTTGTAAAACACATCATTCTGAAGAGAATAGCGCTGTTAAGGAGATCCTTTGTTTACCTGTATTAGCATTGCAAACCTGCTCTCTCAACTGGCTTTCAATACAATGGCAAACTGAACAATAGATGGATCTTAAGTCAGGTCAAATGTATTTATATAACTGGCAATTTTGAACTGTATGACAAAACACACCAAACGTAAGGAGAACACACATTCTCAAAGCCCAAAGGGACTACATAAGTATTAAAGTTGGTTTTGAACATGTCGATAGTGGAGGAGGACCTAACGGACAGTTGTGGGCTAATCCATAACCTCAAGGCAGTGATGGAGAGTGCACTGTTAGCCTTAAAATTTAAGTATGGCTGAGGGATAGTGAGGATCAGATAGTGGGCAGATCTAACAGACCTGTGGGTGTGATGGAAGCTGGTCAGATCAGAGAAATAATAAGGCACCATTTCTCATATTTGTTTAAAAGCATAGAATCAAACCCTATACACTCTTAAAAAATAAAGGGGCTTAATAGGTTTTTCACAGCGAAGCCATAGACGAACCATTTTTTGGTTCTACAAAGAAACATCTATTTCTTACCTTTTTATAATCTGAAGAACACAGAGTACCTTTTGTGAAACAGAAAGGTTCTTCAGATGTTAAAGGTTCTTTATGGAACCATTTAGACAAAAAGGTTCTTCTATGGCATCGTGAAGCACCTTTATTTTTAAGAATGTCCATTCTGATTTTGATTTTGAACAGCAGACAGGGATTTTAAGATGTTGGTTATAATAAAAAGTGGGTCAAATTTTCAGCATATTATTAGCATAAAATGGCATGGTGCGATTACATTTTAAAAACAACACCAATGATAAATTTTCATTTTTGCATTGAATAAGAGTTTTCTTGAATTATTTTTCCATCTAAACCCTTAAATTAATGATTTTTTTTTAATGTGTTTTAATTTGAATAGTTTTCAGCATGTAGTTGTACATGTAAATACACTTAATTTCTATAAAACATAACAAAATTTGAGTTGAATGTAAAACAATTATTCATTTAATTTAATTAAATGGGAAAATGTATGCAGGAATGTACAGTATTTATAAACTATTTATTCCAATCTCTGTTCTGCTTGTGTGTGGCCAAACGTGTGTAGGTCTGACTGTAATAAGAACATATCACAATAAATTGAAGGAAGGAAGTAGCAATCATTCCTTTTTAATAATCGGCAAATTCTAACAAGAACATCTGCTCCAATCGGTCCTTGCTGCAGATGCACATCCAGCAAGAGTGGGTGTTTTGAAAGGGAGGAGTATGTATACAAAAGTGTCCTCATCTCATACAGCTGAATGAGAAGCTTCATGCTTTAAAAAACAAAAAACAAAAACACACTGCACCTGCGAGAAAAGGTGGCATAATATCAATCCTGACAGTTTCTCACCAATATTTTGGATCAGTCAAGTGGATGTTTATGTTTCGACGTCAAGACTGGAGCAAACTTGATAATTTCGAAATCTCACGTAAACATGCTTTTCCTGCATTGTCGACTTCTTGTCAGCTGATTTGAACCCTTAAAATAGGTTTCTATAATGAGCTGATTTTGATAGATTTCATTGTTGTGTTGAACAACTCAAATCGAGGGGTAGAATGGATGCGCAATGGAAGATTTTATTCCGTCAGTCTCATCCGTTTGCAAACACATTCATAAGCCAGCTTTCCACTGCTTACGTCAAACAGCGGGCTATAGACCAAAGTCGTTCATGTCAAATGGAGAGTTGTGGGAAGGCTGGGTGAGTTCTAACTATCTAATTCAGTCTTATGAAAGTCATACCGCAAACCTGCAGCCTCTGCATTCAAAAACTAAAGAAAAACATTCACAGCAAATAACAGGGAACAATTATGTTTGGAGGGGAATGGGTTAACACAGCCCTAGATGAAATTTGTTTATTACTGTGTATTGTTTTCCTCTGCACGATGCATTGATTGTGAGAGATTTTCACCTGCTGTTAAAGTGTGTTGTTAGAAGAGTTGCACCAACGGAAATAAGCAGGTACCTCATCAGTCAACACGTAAATGCGTCATCTCACCTCCGCACAGCTGTTTATCATTAATTATAATACTGTTATTGTCGCTGTTTTGAAATTTGCTGTTTGCATTTGCCATGAGTAAATAATAACACATAAAAGTTCTGAACCAGAGTTGTTCAGAGTGGATTAGACTGAAGAAACGACCACTGCAAAAACTCTAGTCTTGTTCAATTAAGTTTGAATAACTACTGCAGCCTCTAAAGTTAAGGGGAGGGAGGGAAGGAGGGAGGGGGTGGTAATTGAAAGCTCCCTGATGTTTTAAGAAATCTCTTTTCTACTCATCTCCACTTGAAAAGGGGCAGTTCAGAATTTGTTGTCCCAAAGTAAGTTCTAAGAGACCTTCAAATCAAGTATGAGCTTTCAAAGCGCTCTTCGATTGAAAACCAATGGGAAAGTCCTTACGCTTTTATCTCGGACGTTAAAGAAAATGATGAGGATCTTGAGCCAAGGCCTTTCGGATAAGTGAATATATTTAATTTCTTGAAAGAATCACAGACTTGGTGTCTTTGGTCCTTGATGCCTGTTGGGACGAAGCCATGAAGAAGCCTGCTTTTTTCCCCCCTCATTCCCCGCTCCCTCCCACCGGCTGTCTCAAAACTAGGGTTCAAGAAGAGAAATAGGCCTCAAACCCTCTGCAGTCCTTTAAGTTGATTTATTTATCAGGTCTCTCTGTCTATCTCGACTCTTGTGTGGAGGATGCCCTGGGGTGGATCTTCATGGCGTGGTTCCCCCACCCCACCCCATCCATAGCCGTGGCATCAGAGTTGGCGCCCAGTGTTGGCTTTCATCAGGACAGCTCTTAAAGATTCACACTCATAAATGTTGAGTTCTCCACCAGGGCTCACTACCACCACGCGGGCCATTAGAAAGAGAACGCAGCAGCCCGCATTCATCTATCTGGCCCTTCTTCCCAAGGCAGTCTGCAGGAGGAGCGCCTCGCACCTCCTACCCATATGTCCGCAGCTGTTTGTTTTTGCTCTGGGACACTGCACTGTCAGCTCGCCAAGATGGTGTTCAAACGGACCCCTTGAAACGGTGATTGTTTGCACACAGTTATAGTAAGTTCCCATGTTGACCTTTGTTTATATGAAGACTGAAACATGTAGTGTGCAGGGCTGGGCCCTGATAACAGTCGGCCCACCAGCCCTGTGTGTATTAGCCAAATGATAGATCCGCCTCGACGCAAGCTCCTCTTTCTTAGCTCAAGCAATTCGCAAACTCAAAAAATCCTTTTGTTGTTGGATCCAAAACGGCCTGTGTTGATAACATAAAACATTTTTTTTTTGGGGGGGGGGGGTTGTTGTTTTTACGTATTTCCCTCTCTCCTCCTCGTTTCACTGTGTTTACAACCCAGAGACTGACTGATAAAAAGAACATCTGGCTTTTGTGCATAGCTGAAAGACTAACAATGTATTATAAATGATGATCTGTAAATCTGCCAAAACGCCCTCTTGTTGTACCGTAGTCTTCCAGTGATTCTGCCATATAGTGCATATTACTGTTCTGCTCTGCTGCCATAGCATAGAGACTCCTCCATCATTTATTCATGCGGTATCACTGCAACAAACATATGTATTGGCATAATTTAGACCAGAAGGCAGCTAGGTCTCGTCTGGCCAGCAAAATGCATACATAATTACCTTGAAATCACTCAAGAAACATTAAGATCGTAAAAAAACAGATGGGTTTTACGCAAGAAGAGAAACGCAACACCTGAATTCTGAGGAGAATAACACCTTACGGTGACTGAGATAAAGGATAACACCTTTTAAAACGGTCATATTGTTTTCTGATTATTAAAATAATCTGCATTATCTATGATAATTACTTCTTAGCACCAAACATATGGTTCTGTTGTCTTGACTTCAGCATGGGTTTGCTCTACAGCTGTGCCTTCTTCTATATTAGCAGACAATTATCTTCATTTAACATTCAAAGGCTTATAATGCTGAATATCAAAATGTGTTAATATTGTTTAAAAGAATCCCCTCTTGTAACTGTCAGATTACATTATTGTGTTTCATGCAGCAAGCAATTTATTGTTTTCAGAAATAAATTACGTATGGGTTTTGGTTACAATTTACAATAATGATCCATTTTTTAACAGTGGTAAACTGCATTAGTTAACATAAAATGACAATAAAAATACTTGTACAGCATAGATGCATTTTGCATCAAATACGATTTAAAATCAAAAACGACTTAACTAACAAAGATTTAAAAATGCTATAAAAATATATTGCATTCCTGCAAAGTGTTACCAAATTTTCAAACAACATAAACATGTGATTACATTATTATTATCNTATATTGCATTCCTGCAAAGTGTTACCAAATTTTCAAACAATGTAAACAGGTGATTACATTATTATTATTATTATTATTATGTAATATCATGATTGTTATTATTAATAGAACCATGTTTCCACTCAGCTGTCAAATGTATATGTATTAAACATTTATTTATTTATTAAAAATATCAACAAAAAAAGCATTCTTTGTTTCAATGAGTAACCACAGAAGTGAAGTCCACTGACATATTTTCTTATTTTTCATTCTTTTTTCTTCTTGTACAACACAGCAACAGAGTAGAGATGAAAAGCTCATGCAGAAATCAAATCCATATCTGGCCAGGTCGTGCTCTATGTGGACACCATCTACCTCCTCACGACAAGTTATGATAAAATCATGCAAAAGAGGTGTCAAAGATTCCCGAGCGAGATGATAGGAAGGATTTTTCTGACTGTGAGAAGATGCCAGCAAGCCTACCCAGAATGCAGTGGGTGTTTGGAAGTGTCCAGCAATGTCAGTTCCTGCCGAGGGGTTTTCTTCTTCCTCTTTCCTCTTGCCCTCGTGATAGCACTGCAAACTGAGAGATATCCAGAACATCATAGCAATTGTAGTTTCATTCTTTTCTGTTTCTCGATTGGAAATGGTGACAGAAAAGATAACCAGTGAGAGAGCTGAAGAGATGTGAGAGTCCCGTACCTAATTATCCCCACATGGATGGCAGGTTGACTGGCTGGCAGTGTTGCCATCTTGGGGCACGAATGTTCCGGCTAGGCTAAGAGAGGCAAGGATGTCGCTGAATGTTGGTCACTGTCATACTTGTTTGTTCTTTCATCCGGTCTTGCATCTGATTCCCTGTCTTGTCTGTCCCCCTGGTGTCAGATGGCTGTTTGAACAACCTTCACAGACCAGCAGGTCTACTGCGCTTTAATTCTCCTCTCTCATTAACAGCCCTCCCTTTAAATCGTAAAAGTGAAATTAGGAAGTAGCTACCCTATGAAGTTACTTAAAATATATAATTTTGCACACGATTTCTGTGTACTACATGCTTTTGTGCCTATTAAGAATATCTTAGCTGTAGTGTAGCAAAATAAAGCATATCATATGATATATGAGTATAATGCTGCATTCAACAAATGTGTAAACGAGAAAATCAATGGAAAGATTTTACTTTGAGCAGAAAATAATCTTTATTTTCTCTTCTAGCACCCAGGGGAAGCAAAAAGCATGGACAGTGGGTCACCAAAATTTAAATTAAATTAAATTAAATTAAAAGACTACAATCACAATTATTTTAAACAATAGAAATACAGCATGATCTCTGCTTTTCTGTTACTATTATCATTTTAACTTGTTTTTTTTTTTTTTTACTTTTTTTTTCACGAGTGGGAAACTCATACATTTACACTTTAGCAGAAATGTAAATGTATGAGTTTCCACTCGTAAAAAAACGAGTGAAAGAGAGGGAAGCTCATAACTTCATAACATGTTTATTCACATTAGCATTACACTCGCAACAGAAGCACAAGTCAGGTAAAAATTTTTATACAATGTATAAGTTGTCAGGAACAAAAGCAGTCAACCTATAAAATTACATGTCATTCATTTTTGACATGTTGCTTTGCAAATTCCAAATTGCTATATTCTTGCTAGATGTCATTTATATTAAGTATACACCGTATGCTCATAGATCTCACCTTAATAGTGCAGTTATGTATGGTTGTTGTAACCTGATGCATCATAATAAAGGCCTCGGAGGAATACTGTGATGCAAACACACACACACACATACACACACATGATGATAGCTTTACTGTCGATGCAAAGCTCCAACCATTTTAGTACATGACTAGGAAGGAAGCCAAGGCCCAATGCAAACAAAAGCTCACTGAAGATGAAATGTATGCGACCAGCCACAGACAGCTGAACAAACACAGTGACTTAGAAAATGTGCCTAAGAGCATGCTTTACTTACACTCTTTAAACAATCAATCGTGTGAATTATTAAAATATCATCAAAAATAAATTGTTCAATAAATAACTGCTTTGCCAAGCCCCAATTATGCATTTTAGCGGCGTTTCTCCACCCCGTTTGTTTTCTGCCCTGGGATAAAGGAGAATGCTTATCTGAACGAAAAAAGAAAAAGAGTGCTTTTGAATGCCTTTGAAAGCAATTACTGGATATGAATCCGTGCTAAGCCAAACGGCAATGTGCAGCATCCTCATTAAACACAGGCACGCTAATCTCTTATTAACCATTAATTGAGAACGTCAGCGCTATCAAACCACATGAACTTCCCCTTTTACTCTCAACACAAACAAATGACAAATTTCATTCTGCTAGGGCTAGAAAAGCAGCATGACTATTCCAACAAAACAATCTGCACCAAATGATTATCATAATACTCGTAATCATTTCGGAATAGCTGAAGCAAGCTATAGTTAAGTTGTTGTGGAAGTGTTAACACAGTGTTGTTTTGACTGATCTGAGGCCTGCGTTCGCGCTTTCGCTACCGAGAGCTGCTCAAAGTTGTGTACCCCAGAGCCTGCCAAGCTTTGAGTGAGGGAATGGACCACTTCCTCTGGTCTTTACATGTGATCTGCTTGATTTTAATGAGGCCGCCAAGACCCCCTGTGATGTGACTGGGGGCACCAGTGGGGGCGGGGGGGCCTGGAGTCCTTCGAGAAAGACAAGGAAAGAAAACGAAAGAGTGCCGGCATTATTTTGGTGTTAAAACCCATCCCCTCCTCCACATTCGGCTGCTCTTCGAAGGCAAATGTTTTATTAAGCAGGTTCAGGGGTTCACAGTGGACATAAGGGAGTGTGTCAATCATGTAAGAAATATTAGATGTGGAACTACGGTGTACAGCGGGCCCCTTTGCTTATTAAATATGTCAAGCAAGCATCCTAAATTCAAGGATTTTCTAAAATGCATTACGTATTGGAATGATTTAATTAAATGTAAATTCATGTGCCCTTGTAGACTAATGCTACCATTATGGAATAAGTAGAAAAAATGGCTTTTCAAATTTTAGGCTAGTGTTATGAAGTATTTATGACATGTTTTAGTACTCGTAGTTTACAAAAAGCTATTCTAATGGTTAGCATTTGTGTTGTATTTTTATATAAACGCCAGTTTGCATCTCCCAGGTTTAAATTTGCACTTTAATCTTGGGTTTTAATTAGCAGTGTTTGTGATAAGACACAAATATGTTATATTGTTGCGATTATAAATGTGTAATTGAGTCCCTGATTTTCAGGCTTCAAACAGGCTTGGGCCTGGAACACACATACATCTTTTAAAATCACAACAGGTTTTAAAACACTAGGTTTCATACTCTTGCTGACTTTGTAAGAGAAATATTGGGCATTATACACTAAATAACTAAAGATCACACACCAACCGACTTTTCAAGTTGTTCTGAAAACAACAAACTTATGAAGAAACGTTTGCCTTGTTGCTGGAGATGCATGATAAATGAAGAATATGTGCTCTAAATTCAGCGCAACATTGATATCCTCAGACTGGATGGAAATTAAAGTCTAAAGTTAAACAATCGGAGCATGTGCCCATCATACACTACGCAGATTTCTGGGAACTCTGACTGCCTGAGATCTGCACACTGACTCTGATTTTCAGAAAGTAGCGTCAACTCATGCAGACTGCAAATCAAGGCACAAATCAATACAAAAAACATGCATTTGTGTTTAAGCCTTAAATTGCAATGTGTTTTCTAGGCAAAAACAAAAACACATAGCAAATTAGCATTTTAANNNGCAATGTGTTTTCTAGGCAAAAACAAAAACACATAGCAAATAAGCATTTTGTAAACGAACAATGCTTCTTTTTTAATGTGATTGGTTGTTTTAACTGAGACTACTACGCGTCGTATTGAGCATTACTGTAGCTCATTCGTTATTGTATGTGGAGCGCAAAAGCAGTCATAAGGGACAGTTTTTGAAAACTGAGATTTATACATAATCTGAAAGCTGAATAAATATGCTTCCCATTAATGTATGGTTTGTTAGAATAGGACAAGCTGAGATACAACTATTATCTGAGGGTGCAAAAAAATCTAAATATTGAGAAAATCGCCTTTAAAGCTGTCCGAATGAAGTTCTTAGCAATGCATATTACCAATCAATAATTAAGTTTTAATATATTCATGGTAGAAAATTTACAAAATATCTTAATGGACCATGATCTTTACTTAATATCCTAATGATTTTTGGCATGAAAGGAAAATCGATCATTTTGACCCATACAATGTATTTTTGGCTATTGCTACAAATATACCCATGCTACTTGACATGTTTGTTACTCTGTTTTTATGTAATTGGCCGTTATATCCTCTAACCCGTTTTCTATCAGGCTCGCACCTTATTAAACTTTTATTTTTTTGCTAAAGACGAGCATTATTTCTCATCCAGCCTAGAGCCAAATGCAATGCAGCGATTCTGTTACTACCCTGCAAAACATTCAGCATCTGAAGAATGATTTCCAAACATGCTTTTGCCGCATACATAAACCATACAATGTCCGCCGCTTCATTCCACTTAAAAAGTCAAAGAACGGGATAAGCTCTTTGATGGTGTCGGAATTGTCTCGGCAGGTCGATGGCTCCTCCGGACCCCCTGTGGAATATGTAATTAGACTTCATCCCACGTCGAGGGCAAGAATCATACACGATGTCTTTCTGGGGGGCAGGAGGTGATAAAATTATAATACATCTCTTTAAATTCTACCCCATGCAAAGGAAAGATGAGATTTATTCTGCAAGGCCGAATAGGGATGAGTGTATATGTGTCTGTGTGGACCGCCAGGCCTTCATAGCAATTAGGCCATGAAGAGAGTGGATGAGAGGGAGAGAAAGAAAGACGGAAAAGACAGGCATCAGGAAAAGGCAAGCGCAGCATCCTCAATCGTCCTGTGCGATGCCTTCATTCCTCCTGCTAATGGGCTCCATCATCATTCCTGGGCATGTTCAACCAGAAGCCCCTGAAACTCATTCTAATGCGGCCTGTTAATGTGCTGCTCAGGCAGAGTTAACAACCTCTCATGTATTCAGAGAGTGGCTGAAAACGCACACTTACACACGCGTCAACATACCGCAGTGTATGCCCGGCATCTGTTCTGGTCACGGTGCCTTTGTGAGAATTAGGGCCACTTTAAGACTTCCCACACTTGATTTCTGTGCCTGAAAGACCTTGATTTGCTGGAGTATTTAGTGTAATACTGGTGCTGTTTGACCATCCATCGGTGACATTTGCTAGGATTAGGGTGACTACATGAACATTTTTTAACATTTAGATTTTAATCATTGTTGCGTTTTGTTCAAATACTAATCAAAACAAGGATCATATCTAGTAGAATGTATGAGTACTTTTAATTTTTTAACTCACTTTAAACGTGTTTCGCTCACTTACTAGTTCATTCAATGTATACATTAACAATGTCTAACGGTGAAAAATCATGTACTCAGTATTATTTTAGTATTATTCATATACTATCATAATACTTATGAAAATTTGAATTAGCTTTTAGTTTTCAGTTTTATGATTTAATAATTTTGTCATGTGATTTTGCAATTTTTTGTACGTTTCTTTTTAGATTTATTTTTTATTTCAGTTTCAGTTTCAGAATTACTTACAGTAAGTACTTAAACTTATTTTCATCTAATATTTACATGTGTTTTATTTCAGCTGCAGAAAAAAATATTTTAAACAGTATTAGTTACAGTAACAAAACTGGTGTTAATGATGGTAATACTAACTCCTTTTCATCTTGCTAAGGCTAATCATAGCTAGCATTTTAATTATCCTAAATAAACTTTTTTTTTCAACACATAAATAGAAAATAGCTGGATTCAAAATGACACAGTAAAAATATAATTTTCACAAGATAAATGTCCGTTTTCTTTGCACATCACAGTTCTCATTAATCTCAATT
>SCHK01167485.1:0-12709 GCA_004124795.1 Poropuntius huangchuchieni | reverse complement strand
AACAGCTCCATTGGAACATAATGTTGAAATTCAATTGCAAGTACTTAAACATGTTAATGGGCTACTTGCAGTTACAGAAATAGCTGCGAGTGACTCACTCATTTTAGACATGATGCAAACTATTATAACATCAGGCAAATTAGACAACTTTGTGATTTTCAAAAAGGTAAGAAAAGAAAAAGCTTTGCTTAGGTCATGAACAGTTCTGTATTAGAAACATTTTCAACTTTCTGTTTTAAAATAGACAAACAGAAACCACTGTCCATGTCTCCTACAGACTTTTTTTTTTTTTTTTCCTTCAGGTAGACTGTACATGGACTGAGGAGGTGAGAACAACAATGGAGGAATCTGTTTTAATGACAGGTTTTTGTTTATTGAAATTTCAGAACAAACAGAAACGTACAGACTATTATTCTAAATAGAGAAAGACCAATTTATACAAGTCCTACTCTAATTTTACAGAATTTAAGCTGAAAAATAAGGAAGAACTTCACAAAAAGGTGATTTTGATTTATAAAGAACAAAACATAAAATTACAACAAAATGAACAACAGTTACAAGACTGCAGAATGGAATTGGAAAGAGTCTCAATGCATTTAGAAATTAAAGAGAGTCAGCTAGGCTCCAAAAACAAAGAGCTGGAAGTGAAACAGAAGACGNTTGGAAAGAGTCTCAATGCATTTAGAAATTAAAGAGAGTCAACTAGGCTCCAAAAACAAAGAGCTGGAAATGAAACAGAAGACTCTTGAGGTGATGGAAGGACAACTCAAAGAACTACAGACTAAACTTGACAATCAGACAAAGCACATCACAGCTAAAAAAAGCGTTCTTTTAGAAAATGAAAAGATGCTTAATGTGAAGCACAAACAAAAACAAGAAATGCAAATACAGTTACTCCAAACCACCACTAAGGTGAAGGGGAAACAGAAACTGCTTGAAAAGAAATTCACACAACTGGAAAATATGAACAGAACAATTAGCGAAAAAGAAAGACAACTGGAGAGCACAATCAAAGAGATGGAAGCCGTTAAACAACAACCGGAGATACCGAAACAGGAGCAACAAGACAAGAGCAGCCAAGAGAACATGCTACTGAGTTATGGTGAGAAACCTTCTGATGGGGTCTCAGTTCTGAAAATTCTGAATTTCTCTTTTCCTTCTGCCTCTTTCCTTTCATTGGACACATGCTGGTACTATTATGTATTCCAAAGCCTTGCCTGCTTAGTTGGCCATAAATGCACCTTTGTTTCTTACTATTTTTCTTTTTCTTTTCTTTTCTTTTTTTTTTTGATCACAGCCAATGAAGAGACTTCAGTCTCATCTACCCGTCCAGAACGTAAGTAAAAGGGACAATTCAACCAACAATTATGTCTTCATCTGCATGTTTGAACAAGATTTGAGAGCGTTGGCATACAATAACAGACTGGATATGTTTCCCAGTGAGTGCAAAAATAGAGTCCCATCTAGAGTCTCCAGTGCTGGTTCCTGAATTCACGCTGGTTCTGTTGGGGTGGTCTGGTTCTGAGAAGAGAGCAGCACGAAACATGATCCTGAGCAGAGAGGAGAGAATTCAGACTGGAACATCTACAGAAATCCAGCAGAGTGAGAGCAGACAGGGGCAGGTGGCTGGAAGGAAGGTGACTGTGGTGGAAACTCCTGACTGGTTCTGCTCTGAACTCAACCTGGAGGAGGTGAAACCGGATGCCAGACTCTGTTTTTCTGTTTCTGATCCAAGACCCCACACCTACCTTCTAGTTATACCAGTGAAAAAGACCACTGAAGAGGACAGACAAATATTAAAGAAAATGGAGGATATGTTTGGGGGGGGGAATTGTGGAGTAAAACAATGATCCTTTTTATTGTTACTGATGAAAAACAAAAAAGCAACATTGAGAAGTTTATCCAGTCAGGGAATGAGGAGGTCCAGAGGCTTGTAGAGAAATGTGAGAACAGGTTTCACTGTCTCAACATCAGTCAGAGTGGAGATGATTCTCAGGTCTCACAGTTGCTGGAGAAGACTAAAAAGATGTAGAGAGGAAAAAGTGGATTTTAATTGTAGCACACAAGTCTTCATGCTTTTATGGCATCTTTCAAATCTCCAATATTCCTTAACTTTCAATTTAAAAAAGTGGCCAATATATTCTTCATAAATTCACCTTTATGTTTCTGTAGGTGAAAATCCTGCAGGTTTGAAACAACAATGAAGGCGAGAATTTTGGGGGTGAATTATTTCTGCTATGCTCAAACCAACAACACAAATCATCCCTGCAATTGCATAAGTAGCCATAGCTGCGAGAGTTGTTGCAATCAAATTGTTCAGGGCTTGTGGGTTGATCGCCATGAGGTGGAGCCAAATTTCTGTTATTTGCTGTTGTTACTATTTTGTCTTTGTGTTCCATTTTCATACCTGTTCAAATGTTTTAACTGGGCTGACCTTTACGCAGTGAAATTGTATGCTGATGATTGTAAGCAAACAAATTAATTAATTGCCTTTGAAGCAATCAGCTGTGATTATAGAAAGTTAAATAACTAAGCTTGCAAACTCTTACATTTTCAGTCTACACAAACTTGTTGCTGGTCCTACTTGACTTAAAATACTTTTTCTTTGTAATCGTCACATATTTATGTTTATACATTTTATTTTTGAATCCCTTTGAGTTATAGTGAAATAGCAGAGTGATTTTAATCCAAATTCTGACATTACTAATCACATGAAACAAAATGTATTAAAAAAAAAAAAGTGTATCTATTATCATCAGCACATGCTAATAACTTCTTCTGCCAACAAATGAATATCCGGAATTAGTTGACAATATCCAGACACAAATGCTTCAGTAATTCGTAAATAGCTCATTAATGGGACACAGCTCAAAGGCTTGTTTGTTACTCTTCAGAAGGCCCTGAACTGTCAAGCTCAATAAACACACTGGAGGGTCTACGCTGCTTCCCATCATTAGTTTAACTTTCCTGTCATGGCTTTTGTGCCAAGACAAATGAGAGACAGTGACCACCAAGTTTCCACTTGGATATTAACAGAAATACTACAGAAGAGTTTTGTCAATGATAAATTGGCTAATAAATACTAGAATAGTAAAAAAAAATCACAAGATCACTGAAAGTTTCTTCAAAATATCATTTTATTTACAAGTTCTGTGCGTTTGTACATGGCAAAATACATTGTTTTAAAATAGCAACTGGCAATTGCCTACTTCACATCTTAAATATATAGAGAACAAAGATGAACACTTCCTAAGCCCCCCACCCCAAACCCCAAAAAAGCAGTAAATACATCTGCACAGTCTCAAGCCGCAGAGCAGATGAGCCTGTGTGGTCGTTGTTTCCAGTCAGCTTCCCATGGATGTGGATCTGTTTGACACTTGTAAACTATGGGCCTTTGAGCTGCTGGTCTTCAATGGGAAGTTAAATTTATGAATCGCTCCCACACCCAATGTCTAAACAGCGAGCTCTGGACTGATCGTTGCTAAATATATCTTGTTAAAAAGTTATGAAGTGTCTGGGTGCAAGGGACAAGAGGATCAACAAACTATTTAAAGATATATACAAATCCTAACAATACGTCAGTGCTTGAAAAGCGGTTGATTAAAGCGCATACAACATCACTGAGTATTTTAACACATACTACATAAGAAAAGGATAAATTATTACAATGAATAATTTGATTTTAAATTAATTTATATACTTGTATACCCATATTCTTTGCACAACAACATCA
The DNA here is from genome assembly GCA_004124795.1 of Poropuntius huangchuchieni. NCBI lineage: Eukaryota > Metazoa > Chordata > Actinopteri > Cypriniformes > Cyprinidae > Poropuntius > Poropuntius huangchuchieni. The sequence continues at coordinate 8,976 of SCHK01167485.1, read as the reverse complement.
TACAGTATCACATCCTCTGAATTGTGTATGTAGTCATATGTACAGTTATTATACAATGTCACCTAAATAATAATAAAAACAAATAAATTAATCAATAAATAAGCTTTATAATTATTCAAAGCAGCAGAACACAATAAGTACTTCAACAACAGTAAAGTTAATATCAAAGTCAGTAATGCAAAGTATGCATCAGGCATGGGAATAATCCTGGAAGATATTATCAGGTTGAAAAGTCTTGTGAAGGATATCTGTGGGTGGCATGACCTTGCGAGACAGTTTCCATTCATCCTTCTGCCCTAATGGTGATAAGGGCCCAAAAGGAGAAGAAGGATGACAGAAGACTACAGGAGGAGAGCAATGGGGGGTAAATGATGTGTCTTCGCTTTAGGGTAGATTGGGGTCAAAAAGTAGATATGATATACAACTGTCAGCTGGCTTCTCATTCCCAGGAATCAGTTGTCTCCCGCCCTCCGTGCAGCTTGGAATTGTCTTTGGTCCTCACACACATGTTTTTCAGTCCTGACACCTTCTTATCACAGCCGTGCTTCGGGGTGGAAGCACAGCTCGCACGGCATGTCAAGCAGGAGGGGTGAGAGCCCCCAGTATCCCGCTTGTTGATGCCGTCTGTCGCCAATGGAATGGGGCGTACGGACTAAGATGTACAACATGCATCCTTTGTCAACTGTCCCATTCTCACAACTCAGCAGTGGAATGCTGATTTGTGAATGAATTCCATGGTGAAATGTAGACAAGGTTTCAGTAGGAAGAAATGTTACTATAGAAAAGATAAAGGCAGGATTAAGTGGCCCAAGAAAATGTTATATATCAAAAAAGCTTAATTGCTTTGAGACATTTCAGAAGTTCATACTGTCCTATTCCGATGTCTCTCTTTCATGATCACTTGTTTATTGCTTAGGTTTTACACTGAAATAATGGGTCTCATTCATTAATAATTGCATGGATTATTTTGTATTTATACCCACAGTAGTACTTCTCACAAAACACTTTTGCATAACACGTACATATGCACATGCATTTCTTCTTGCCCTCTGTCTAATACTTATTTGCATAAAACATGGCCAAACCATCAACTGCTTTCTGCTCAACCTTTCCATTACAGCCTTTCTTCACACTCAACAGCAAACATACAACTAAGTTTGCATCCTCAAAACCAGTTCAAATACAATAGACACCTTTTATACAGACTCAGATTACAAACCTCTCATCAGCCAGCTGTACTTAAGCTTCAAACTTAAGCTATAATGTAACTTTTCTTACTTTTTACTCTATATGATGAAACCTACTCATAAAATTTCATCTTCCACCCAGAGTCTGTGATTTTTGCTGGTGTGTTGTTTTAGCTGTTCCCAATGTTTTCATTTATTTAGAACCAACTGTAGCACAAAATGTAATGCTGAATAATGATTTGTCCTTAAAAAAAAACTGTAGACAGATTTCACACACAAATTTGTGTATGACTGGTTAATGAATGAGACCCATTGTTGTAAGACTGTGGCTTTCCAGAATAAGAGTTGTTTTCAGACACATTCGAAAGTCCAGACTGGTCCGTTCTGGTCTATTTTACCCCTGGTTTACAAGACTTTTCTGATAAGCGTTTCACTTCTACTTGGACAGTTCGTATCAAACGCATTCTGTTAGGCAGGAAGCTGCATATTGACTTGGCAGTGTCACGACAGATACGATACTGAGCTTTGTGGAAACTGGAAACAGGCCGTTTCACATGCTTCTTGTCTCTGGTCATGTCACGGGACTGACCCTGTGGTGCTTGAGTTCGCTGCCATCTTTACGAAACACCCACTTAGCGAGGACTCTGCTGACGCAAACGGTATGGCCAAGTATGTAACGAGTTGGAGTTGATATAATCTCTGACTTAAACTTCAGTCTTTACTGATAAGAACAGCTCATTTATCCTGGCTGATCTTGAGGCGTGTCAGTGGACCAATTATTGTCTTATGTTCCACCCAATCCTTGTTCAGCAGGGATGAAATAGTCACCGTTCCCACTAAATGTTGCATTGTGGCCCCTCGTCACGTGGCTCCAGAATTGGCTGATTCCACAACTGATTTCATGACTCCTGCGAACACTGTTAAGCTTGGGAGTAAGAGCTCATCCATTGCCATTTGGAAGAAACTTGGAATGTTAGTCGTAGACAATGACTGTCTTTTAGTCTCTTTCCAATCCAAACTCTAAGCTTGTGGCCCAGATTCACCCCACTTCTCCATGTCCATTAAATACTATCTGCATCCACACTTCGCTACCACCATACCTTCATATTTATACTGATATGTCACCACACCTGCATCATCTAGGTAGAGCAGGGAGATGGGATCTAGTTCAGTGGGAACGCAACAAGCCCTGGACACTTTTTGTGGACTTTTCAGACTGACTAAAGTTTGCACAATGGCATGTTTTGTAGGTGTAACGTGTTTGGTCAAAGGGTACATGCACGTCCCCGTGCACTCGAAGGCTTCATAACCGGAGGGCGCTAGGATCCAGCTGTCCCAGCCGATGTCTTTGAAGTCCACATAGAGGGAAGACTTTTTACACTGGTTGCCTTTGGCATTGCGTCGGATTCTAGATGCCGTGTCATAGATGAGGTTGGAGCGCATCTGTAGGAGAGCCTCCTCGCTCTGCTCCTCTTCCTCATTCTCATCTTTTTGTCCCATAACTTCCAGGTCATCCCAGAGACTTGTTAGTTCTAGGTCAATGTTGTCTTGAACACCAGGCCCAGTGGTCTCATGCTGGATGAGCTCATTGAGCTCTCGCTTGTCTCCGCGGTGGTCTCCGCTCTGGTCATCAGAGAAGACGATCATTAAGGGTTTGTGTTTGTCCTCAGGGCTGGTGTCAATGTCCATGTCCCCTCCTCTGCCGGTGCCTTCCTCCTTACCTTCGGTTGACGTCAAACTCTGAGAGTTCAAACTGGCTATGTGGACCTCCAGCCTGTGGGTGGTGCCATAGTCTGATTTCCGCCAAAGATGCACCGCAGCGGTCATGTCAAAAGATTCCCACCCGTTATCTGTTCCGTAAACCTGTCGAGATGCCAACTCCACTAGTTCTGTTTCTCTCTCTGGCTTGGTTTGATTTCCTCCATCAATATTGTCTCCTCTTATTTGCTGACTGCTGTTCGTTTCAAGCTGTTTGACCTCATATATGGTCACTTTTCTGTCAACACCAGCGTATATGTTGCGGTCAGTCTGGACCAAAGTGTACAGTCGAAGCTCAGCTGTGGTGACTCTCTCGTGATGTGGGACAGACACGTTGAAGATAAGTGGGTGTCGTCTCACCCCACCAGGTCCCACACTATATGGGGAGGAGTCTGAAAAAAAATTACAAATTCAAATTCTCATGTTGTAATTAAATCTACCATAAATATGATTTAAAAATATGTCTAGTAATATTACAATAAAATATGAAATATATATACAGTATATGTGTATGTATGCGTGTGTGTGTGTGTGCGTTTGCATGTGCGTGTGTATAAAATGAAAGTAACTAGGTGAAAATAAGGTCAAATGTCACTTTTTGAATGCATTTCTAGACAATATGAAGACTTTTAATTTTCACAACACAACAAAAATGCATTTTAAAATATCTTTTAATTTTTCATATAGTTCTGCATAGATATTCCATTTGCATCAAAGTGCTATTATGTATAATGGTACACAACTGAAAAAAGGCAACTATTATTACTTTTTATTTGAGATCAAATTTTTGAGACTTGTCACAGCACTTACATATTATTGCTCTTTTGTTGGTTTTGATTACTTTTATTATCCTAATTTTTTATTCATTTCGGATAAAAGCATCTGCTAAATAACTAAATGCAAATGTATTAAATTGTCTTGATTAATTGTATATAATTTAGCAAGCACAAGCATTATATTTCAATCAACAAGCAAATAGCTTGCACAATCAAAAAAAAGAACACTTTTCTAGAATTATTCAGTTACTTTAAATATTTAGTCAACATTACTGTTTCTTTGTACTAAACCCACAGTAGAAAATAAATTATTTTAATGCCAACAGCAGATTTTATTTAAAAAAAAAAAAAAAAAAAAGAAGAAATTCCCAATATACAAACACAAAAATATGCAATTACCTTCATTTTTAAAGCTGCGTATGATGTTTGCAGAAGGCATTGCTGTTCGGTCATTGGCGAAGCGGTTGTAGAGCTCCAGCATGTACTCAGGGGGCTCTACTCGAGTGGCCCCTGGCTGCACTGGGGGGCCGGGACGTGTCAGGTTAAAAGTGCGCAGAAACTGTCCCTTCAAGGTCTCCAGCAAACTCTGCATGTCTACCTCACTGTCCTGCTCCAGAAGTGAAGGATCCAGAACCCCTCCATGTCCGTCATCCAGCCCTGGAGCAGTACGGAGCCTCTCGGGGGAGCCGATAGGGCTACTCTGTGCACAGAAGGGCCCCCAGAAGAACAGGAAAAAGGCCAATAAAACAGATGTGCTGGATGAACACGTAATCCAAAAGTAATTCCTGCTGACACCCATGATGTGAGGCAAATGAGGTGTGTATCAGCTATAGGTGCAGAGTTTCACAGGAGCGAAATCTAGATCTATAGATCCAGTGACAAATGCTTTTAATTTAAAGAACTCAACTCTTTCTTCTGGAAGGTCAGTGGTCACTCCAGTGCAGAATGTAGGAAAGTAAAGCCGTCCTATGCCGTTTCAGTTCTTATATGTCGTCGTAGACTGGTCACTGCATTAAAGTGCCTCTATTCCTGACCTCTGAGCATTTATTCTTCTTCTCACCTTTTGATGTCTGAAAAATGTTTGGGCTAGAGGGTGGTTTCACTACGTGAAAGAGATGTCCCTCTGTGGCATCTCTTTTCAAATGTTTTTTCCTCTCTCTCTCTCTCTCTTGCTCTCCCTACTTTCTCTCTCTGTCCCTTATCTACAAACTGGGAAGCTCTGCGTTTTAGCGTTCGTGGTGTCCCTGTGTGTGTGTGTGTGTAGCGTTATCTGCTTTCTTTTCCTTAATGAGGATTTTGTAAACATCGCTCTGATACGTGCAGAAGCCCCTTCCTTTGTTTGGGTGGGTGAGCCAGGGCAGATTTTGGGCCTAGTGTTTATTTGTTTTTCCTATGATTTCCTATGAGTGTTGGGACTTAAGTTCATTGACCATTTCTTTTGACAAACGTCTAAAGAGTGCCTCTGTATCTTTGAAAAAGAGAGAGATGATAAATATCTGCAGTGACGGAAATTGAAATGAAATGAGGTGTGAGAGGTTGCAGGATAGACTGAAAGCAGCTACTTTTTGCCATTACAAAGCTGTTATCTGTGAATCTCTGTGTATCTCAGAGAGGTTTGTAAGCATCAGTTGCAATGAAACGAGTACTTGAATGTCCAACATTCCCTCATGGGAAATAAAGAAGTTGTTCAAACTTTTTCCAAGCACAAAAAAAACCTACTGAATTCCATGCATGTGAGTATTTTGTTTGTATTTCCACTGACTTCTGGAGCATCTTATCATCTGTAGGGTGTGCAGCAGGGTGCCTGCTGAAGAGCTTCTGCGCTTACGGGCAAAAACAAACCATTCATTCGGAAGCGGAGGGAAGCCCTTATCACCCATTCTGAGGGGCTGACACAGCTCTGTGGCCAATGGAAAACGTCTCTAGAGGCTCAGGATATCAAGTACCCAATAGACGGACTTCTGGTACATCCTCACTTTGCAAAGCTGTGTTGAGGTAATTATGAGAGGAATGCTTCAAGAAGATTTTCTACTCCCAAGATCAGTTTCAGCCTAATATCTGATCCAAATCTGAACTGATCCAGTCTGATTCCCTCTAAATTGACAGAGAATCTAAAGCAACAGTTTGACTCCAATGCTACTCAATAGCAAAGTTATATATTTAAAAAGACAATAAAATATTGATATAAAAATGCACATACATTTTAAAGTTTTATTAATTTACATGACTTCTGAAATCTAGGTCTAGAAATCACACTGGTTAAGAAGCACTGTTCTATAGATGTCCAGCCAAAGGGTTAAAGGAGCAGTTCATAAAAAGAAGAAAAAAGAAAATAAATATGATAATTAGAATTAAAATTGTTTACTCATTCACATATTGCTCCAAATCGCTGCCATTATTTTTCCGTGAAATGCAAAAGGCGAAATTTTGAAGCATGTACACACTAGGGGTGTGCGTGTGCAATAATGAAAAAAATTATAGCTCTATATTTGGAATTATCTGGAATTTTGTGGACAGCGATAATTAGATGATATTTTGCTGAGTGTGTTATTATGCTGGTACCTTGGCAGGTTTAGGATCCATTCTTCATGTTCTGTGTGGTGGCTGGTTTGCAAGAGTAACAGGAATTGACTTTCAAGTTTAAATGGACTTTTACCTTTTATGGGCATTTTTACCTTAAAAAGGTCATTTTTTTTCTAACCAAATTAAAATCTTTTATGTCAAATTCTTAAATTTAATCAAATTCAAATACTAAGACACTATTGGGCTGTTACCAATCAAATGAAATCAGTATCAACAAAATGTGTGTTTGCAATACAGAGGTGGCCCAGAATCTACATCTGAAGTGGCATTTTTAGATGCATTTACACACACTGTTTAATAGCCTAAAAGACAATGCATTTAACCTGCAGTTACAATTGCATAAATGCTTTGATGGCTAAAATCGCCAGTAGGTGGTGGCAAATCACTGCATGAGTGAATTGTTGAGTCATTCATTCATCTGATTCTTTCAAACGGCTAAATGATTCCTTCATGTGCTGCTCAGAGACGCAATGCTGGCCTTGTTTGGAGATATTTTCAATTCTATGTTTTAAAACTAACATGTAAGAACCTTATTAAATTATTGTTTATTGAACTGTTTCTTTAAATCAATATCACATTTGCAATCCTGCTGATATTTGGAGAAAATCAAATTAAACACTAGGAGCCATATGATGTTTTCATTGCCAACAACATCAAAAAAATATCTCGCCTTCCACTGCAGTTCTCAAGTTATTCTTTATTTCACATATTTAAAGTAGCGCGCTGTTCTCTTACACTCAACCAGAAACTCATGTCGTCGCTCACTTTTTACTGATGAACATTTGTTTAACGATGGCATTTACATACATTGACAGAAATGTCATACATAAACGACAACACTGACGATTCATTTGAGTGGTCGTTTTCAATGAAATGGTCAAACTGATTAGAAAAAGGTTCTCCTACGATTCACTCATGCACAGAATATGTCACGTTTAAGAAATTGAACTAGTAAATCACCAACCTATAGCATATTTAATCATACACATGAATACACAAGAAAATGCAAAAATGCTGCTTCCAAATTGAATGCTCTGGTGATATTTTTCCAAAAGTTAAAAGAAAAAATCACAGCAATTTTGAAACTCTAGGCCTACCATTACATTATAAAGAGCAGCATTCTTCAAAATGTATTCATTACTCCACAGGTAATTATTATTTAAGTTTATAAACGGGCATGCACATGAAATGTTTACCCAGTAACCAGTGGTGTCACATGCTGTGCTCAATCTCTTCCTCAAGATAATCTTTCCTACGTAGGAGAAACACTTGATGACAGTGTTGTTTATCTTTGAAACTGTAGTGCTGCCATGAGCTCCATTGTACAAGAGAAATGTCTGGAAACGTCCACTGAAGAGCATCACAGAACAAAATGGAATCCACCAAATGAATGACTCACCTGACCATATATTCACATTATCAGGCTCAGCTTTGTGTTGATTTTGAGCAGCACACTGTCTGTATAATCCAGCCTGATCGGAAATAGGAAATTCCTTCCCTATCATTTAATCAGCATTATGACAGCTGACAGACACAATGCTATCTGGTCTTCTTTTTTCTTACGTAATTCCTAGTGTTTTTACCCCTTCCCCTGGTCTCTTGTGTGAATTCTGATCTCAAAGCATTCTTCCCATTTCTCTCTCACACTCTGTCACATTTTATCTCTTCTGACACACTATCTCATTCTGACTGCAACCAGACAACAGAAGTGAAGGTGCAGGAAAGAAAAGCCAGATAAAAACCGTTTATTTACTGACAGTAATCCACATTTTGTGTTTTTTGCCCTTTTCACCAAATTGTTCACAGACTCAAATGGAGTCATCACAGTCTAGTGATCGCATAAACAATTTTATTATTTTAAACCTCTGCCACAATAGATTTTGTTTTAATTTATCATTAATAATTAAAGGTGGGCAAGACTTCTCCTTGCTCTTTAAAACCAAATCTGACCAGCATTTTAGTTTTTGTTGGGGAGTTCATTTTTTTTGAGATCCATTAGAAAATACTATAAAATTTCAACTAAAATGTAATTAAATACTCTTTATAAATCTCTGAACTTCAAAATTCACATCTTGTCTTGTAAGTAGATCAAATCTGTCATTTCTGTACATAAGGTGTCATATACTGTAGCGGACAAAACCTGAGAGATGTCTCACTCTTAAGACATTATGCAGAGCAGTTCATGGTGGAAAACCCGATGGAGAGTCCAACTTGTTGTGTACTCCTGAGAAGCTAGACAGGACTTAGTTTGAACTTTGTTCGTTTGATGGTGTCACTATGACGGCCCAGCAGACGGTCTGTTGAGGAACTCCTGAATCTCTCGGTTCAGCTGCTCATTGCGTACAAGTGCTTCATCCCGGCTGCGTTCTGCATTGCGTAGTAAGATCTCTAATGCAGCTTTGCAGCGTTGCTCTGCCTCTAGTGCTGCCTGCAACTCTGCCACTGTAGCGCTCAGCTCTTTGTTCTTCTGCTGGAGACTGAAGGTACAAACACACACACATTTATATATATATATACATATATATATATAAGATAGTAAGATTGAGCAAAAGCTAAAGGCATTCCCTTTCAAATAAATGCTATTTTCAACTTTGTTTTCATCAAAGAAAAAATCCTGAAAAAATATTTCTACAAAATATTAAGCAAGACAACTGTTTTCAACAATGATAATC
>SCHK01167445.1:189-14850 GCA_004124795.1 Poropuntius huangchuchieni | reverse complement strand
TCTACATATACAAATACATTTTATACATTTCAAGCTAAGCTGTACAAGTTACATTAGTTAAATTCTGAAATTTCTGTCTTCATTTACTCATCCTCGCATCGTTCCCAATCTGTATAGCTTTCTTTGTTCACAAAAAAAGAGATTTTGAAAAATATCTCAGTGTTTTTTTGTCCCTACCATGCAAATCATTGTTTGAACAAAAATAGCTTAAAACATTCTTTAAAATACCTTCTTTGGTGTTCCACAGAAAAAGGGCTACAGGTCCAAAGTAATTTCATAAGCCCAAATCCTAATATGAATATGGTTTTACCTGGATGAGTGTGTGTTTAAACAGGGCTGAGGAAACAATAACACTGCAGGTGTATAATAACTCTCTGACTGTGTGTTTATGTGAAATTAGTGACAGCTTTAGTAGTGCTGGAATATGTTACCTGGCTGAGTGCTTCTCTGGCCGGCAGGCTGCTCTGCCTTTGAACGTCACCACCCACTTGTCTCACTCCTGATGTGGAGGAAGACCTGCCAAGGCGACCCAACTCTATGAAAGATCACAGACACACAGCCAAGTTATTGTTTTTGAAAAATAAATCTCAGGACATCAAATTTTTAGTCAAATCTAAAATAAAGATTGAAATAGCATGCTGCGTAGCCTAAAACAAGCAGGATATCACAAAAAAGAATTGCCTGCAAAAAACATTGTTAATTTAGAGGAATTATGCACATAGTGTAACAGAGTAAACATAGACAAAACAAATTAGTGCTGGTGAAGTTTGCATGGTGCAGTTCCTTAGGCTGTGGAGGATGTGATGCAGTACACTACGATGTTTGACCTGTATGCGGTGACTACACGGCATCGTGCCACTACTGCAATCCAAACCACCTAAATCAGTCTTTAAAATGCAGAAAGGGGGCTCAGCTAAAAGTTCCATCTAGATTTATAACACTTTTCACCTTTATTTGATCATCATTTGATAGATTATTGCTGCCATGATGAATAGAAGCAGCACACAAACTGTTTCTACAGATATTAATGAAATTCAGCCAGCTTTCCACCCTACTTTCCACTAATAGCACAACATTAATTGCAGCAGGCAAATAGCGCTGACGTCTGTGAATGCGTTGCATTCTATAATGAGCCTCATTTGCATTGAAAGCAGGTGTGTTTGCATTGTAAAAAATGACATTGATTTTATTTAAATATGCATTGCACAACCTAATGCATATAGTGCTTAGTTAAGTTGGACTGCGGGTGGTATGTGAATAAAACGCATGATGTGCGCTGCGATACAGCAGTTAAAGTAGCTCAAATGTTGAGTGAATTCACTCCTGAATGTATCATGGCATACAATTATATGGTTTTAAAATGTCCAGAAATGCATGATTCATAACTGTGACAGGTACAGCAGCTATTTAGCTAGGATAACGTATGTTAACTATTTCTAGCTAATATTGTGTGTTGCCTAATTATGTTACATAGATTTTTTTCATCATGGTTTTAGTAGGTTTAGTTTAGTAGGTCAGTTTTCCCAATATTTTCGAAAACATTATAGATATCTGATCATCCTGTTATAAAATGTGATGCTTTCCAAACAAATCAATGCATACTGATCCCAGCAGCATCAACTTACAGCTCACAAACTGTTCAAAACAAATGTTTTATCTCTAACCGAAACGCACTTTAAATATATCCAGTGTTTTAACTACTGAGGTCATGGCAGAAAGCCTGTGCTAATGTCATTTAAATTGGATCTCACCTCCATTGCGGCACGCTGGGAAGGTTTGGCAGGGTAAGGGCAGCCCCGCTCGTATCAGTCCTCTCAAACCCGGTGGTCCATCCGCCCCAGCCAAGCTCTCGCTGTGTCTCCCTGTTGCCCGCACAGGGATTCCAGAGTGTCCACCACTCCGCATGGCTCCTAGGTCATCCCTCTCTCTCCTCAATAGAGCATCTGCACTGCCATTCCACGCACCTCCATCCTCCTCTACAGAGCATTAGAAAGAAAAACACAATTAAACATCTATGATAGTACCACAGAAAGACAATTCCCTCCACAATCATCCCTACAACCATTACTCACTCTCAGTGTCTCGGCTCCCATGACTGAATGATAATTTTCGGTGCATGGGCCAGTAAGCCTGTTCTTCGGTGAGTCCTAAGGCAGCTGCACTCTCCCAGGGAATGAACCCAGCCTTGGCCTGCAACGCATGGGCTGCAGATCCAGTTTTAGTGGGGTCCATGTGCAAGGATGGCAACTGTGAGCCCCCGCGCAGACTATCGTAGGCAGGTGGGCGGCGGAAGCCAACCGAGGGGTAGGTCCAGAGCAGGGGGCTGTCGGAGGGGGGAGGTTTGTAAGCAGGAAGGCCATGTGACAAGTGCGGGGTGTGCGACCGGTGCATGTGAGAGCGAGACGGAGGGCGCTGAGCGGATGAAGAAGAGGTGGAAGATGACGTAGCTGCGGTGGATGATGATGGTTGACTCGGGGTTGGCGTGGTGCTCGTGCCGGTTTGAGAAGTGTGCGTGTATGTGCTTGAGGCAGGGGTATCAGAATGATTGGATGATGGCGTGCTTAGGTAGCGCTCTCGTTCACGATCCCGATCCCGATCCCGATCCCTCTCTCGGTCCCTTTCCCTCTCAGATTTCTCAGACTTGAGCAGGAAGCTGACAGACTTGCCCTCTTTGGGCTGTGTTTGCGTCTGGGTGGAGGACTGTCCTGAGCCCTTGCTTGATAACGACGTCTCTTTCTCAGGCTTGCGGTAATGGTGATAGTGGGAAGGCCTGTGGTGAGGGTGATGGTGATGATGGTGGTGGGAATATGGAGAGGAGGATTTTGACGAAGGGGGAAGAGGAGTGGAATGACTGCGGGCTCTGAGTCCTGGTGCCGGCCCCAGCTGTCCTTCCCTCCTCTCCTTCTCTCGTTCCTTCTCAACTCCAGAGGACTCTTTGGAAGTGCTGGTGGAGCTTGTGCCGGAGGAGGTGCTAGTAGATGCTGGCAGACTGGAGGCCGACTGCACACTGATTTTGGCCGAGCTGGACTTGTGTTGAGCCCCCACCCCACTCGAGGCAGCAGCCGGCTGGGGAAATGCCAGGAGCGGAGGCTTGTGCTGGAGCAAGTTGGGGAAGGGAGCCGGGATCTTACTGGAGCTGGGCTCATGTTCAGACTTGGACCCTGGCAGCAGGAAGGGTGTGGGAGCACGGGGAGGGTGTGGTGAAGAGGAGAGGACTTGAGGTACGGGAGTGGAGGATGCAGAAGAGCAGGATGAAGGCAGAGGAGAGGAGTGAGAGATGGAGACAGCTGCTTTAGGCTTGGATGAGGAACAGGCTGGAGAGGAGGACGAGGGCCGTGGGAGCGAAGAGGAGGTGGAGGTGGAGGATGAGATGATGGAGGAGTGGTACGCTTTAGAGGACTTGATACGCTCGTGTTTGAGTGGCAAGCGGCGGTGGGCTTCTCGGGCTGCGTCGTCCGGTAGGGGGTACTTCATCTCTTCATAAATGGCCTCTCCTTGGTCTGAGTCAGAATCAGGCGTGGTGGCGGAGGGCGTGAGCGGGTGAGGAGTAGGAGCGCTGTGAGTCTCTCGAGTAAAGACCTGGCCAACCATTTCAATGTAAACTGGCTCGTCATCTCCCCCCTCACCCCGTTGAGAGGGTTCAGAGCTCTGGAAGGGAAGAGGTGTCGTCGGTGGCGGGACCCGAGGTGGCGGGGGGTCAAAGGAGAGCTGTGTGCTTGGACTCCGTTTGGGCTTCAAGGGAGGTACCTTCCGTCCTGCCATTTCACCTGAATCAGACTTCTTCATTGCTGTTAAACAAATAAAAGCAGACAAGAGGTGAAAAAAGAGTGACACAAAGGCGAAGAGAGGAAGTTTTACAGAGACCACCGGTCAGATATGTAGATATGTCAGCTTTCTGTTTTTTTACTTTTTACTTTATTAAAGAGTTGAAAATTAGTCCAACCTAGGTGTATATGACTTTCTTCCTTCAGAAGAATCAAATCTGAGTTATACTAAAAATTGTCCTGGCTCTTCCAAGCTTTATAGTGGCATGGGTGCATGTGTGTTTTTATTCAACCATGTGCGTGAGTCTCGCGAAAACCAACATTTGTTTACAGGAGCATAAGAGGCAAAGTTTTCTTATTTTACCAAACGAAATCTTTTTTTTTTTTTTTTTTTTTTACAAATCCTCGTTTTGTGCTTCTAATTCGTGACCAGCATTTTGTTTTGCTCTCTCTCCATTGCGCTTCTGCGTTCGTCACTAATCACCAGTGCTTATGCTACATCATCTGCCGGATGTTAGCTACCAGAAGTGAGAAAAGGGTGTTTATATTGTTTTAAATATGGATATTTGTTTAACAAAAATGCATCGATTCGCTACAGGAGGCCTTTATTTACCCCCCGGAGCCATTTGACGTGCATTTTAATATAGATGCGTGCACTTTATTTGACTACTTTTGGACTGTTAAACAAAAACACCCACCCATGCTATTATTATAAAGCTTGAAAGAGCCAGGACAATTTTTAATATAACTCCGATTAGATTCATCTGAAAGAAAAAAAGTCATTTACACCTAGGATGCCTTGAGGATGACTAAAACATTGACTAATTTTCATTTTTGGGTGTCTGAAATAAATTTTAAGCAAATGGCTTTCAAATGACTCAGCACACATAACATTAATCTGGTTGTTTTTTTTTGTTGTTGTAAGTTTTAGACATTAAGACAAAATACATTTTAATGTATTCTGGGGAAAAATGTGAAAATTTCTGTGTAAATGAATATGAACAATTTTTCACCTACACACTGCGTTCTCCATCAGTTTTTTAATAAATACTGTATATTTAAGATCTTTAAATGTTAATGTTTGTGCCATATATTTCTTTAACCATTTTGAATTAATCGTTCAGTCCAAAGAAATTATTCAATCACAAATAACTGAGATTTCTCACTTCATCTAAAAAAGTGAGGTCTCAGTTGCTCTTTGATTTAAATCAACTACATGATAATTCAGTTAAGAACACATGAAATACTAACAAATATGCTGTCAAAAAAACAATGGATGCTTTAATAGTCATGAATCATAAGTCATGAATCATAAGCACTTATGCTTAAGAACAAGAGATTAGAGTTTGAGTTCAAGATTCATGGCAACAAATCATTTAGTTTGACACATTTAGTATCAAGTAAACATCACACTGTTAAAACTTTGCCTAACTTTCACTGTGTTCAAGTTCTATTAGTGGTACCATCTTTCTTTCTTTTTTTTTTTTTTAGATGTATCCACAACTGAACTTATAAACAAGCAAACTGTGATTAGTCATGTTACATGTGAGTCAGATGGCTCCTTATCTGCATTCAAAGCATCAGAGATACAGCAGTTTATGAGAGCTGCCTCTGCACAACAGTTATCTCAGGTCAAGAATCATTTTTTAAAATGGATTCACATTCCTAATTTTAACATACAACTGATTTTGATGAGACCAGAACTTCCGTTCACTTACCATTCCGCTTCTCTGGGTGTTTGGGTGGGTGATTGGGAGGTGGAGGTGGTGGAGTGTCAGGTGGTGCGTGAACCCCCCGGGAAGGATGCTCCAGCTGGGGTGTGGAGCTGAGACGAGTATTGGGGTGGCGTTTAGGCTTGGCTGGGGGACAACGGGAGGGATTTGACTGGTTTTGGGGGTCTGAGTCTGGATAATATCCGTTCTCCATCTCCTCTCCCTCACCGGTGCCCACAGCATGGCAGGATTGAGAGCGCGGGGCCATGGCAGCCGCACAAGAGTGAGGCGAAAGATCCTGGGATGCTGGCATCGTCATAAATCCCATTCGGAAATGGCGCCGAAATGACGCCAGATCACGAACCTTCCCAACGGTCGCGGAGGAGGCATCTTTATAATTGGAGCTATGGGAGATGGGAAGATCAGAGAATGAGAGATGGAATCAGAAATTGAGGAAAAAGGAATTATTTCTCTGTAGAGAGATTCTTTATCAGATTAGAATAATAAATTTGTTTCTCTTTGTGCTGTAGGCCTCCCACCTTCTCCTCTTTTCTCTCTCCTCATTTCTACTGATAAAGGCTCTATTAATAGCTCACAGTCAATTTCATTTTTGTCTCTACAGCCCCCGTTGTACACTCTCCTCTGCTCATTTCCGGAGTTTAAACTCCCTCCTACCACTGCACATTCACACAGACCAATACCTACACACATAAAAAACACACACGTCTCTCAGTTATGATTGGGACTTTCTATCGACTTCTGTTGCTTTCAGACTGAGTTAAAGATTTTTGTCTTTTAACCCTAAACCAAACAGACATTTTCAAGACAATTTAGTCATTTAATATGTTTATTAAGCTGTTTTGTTGTGGTTCCCAACGTAGGTAATTTCAGGTTTAACTATCCTTGTGGAGACATTTGGTTCTCACAATCTAAGCAAAACCAGACCACACACACACACACACACACACACACACACACACAAGAATGAATGATGAGAGAGGAAGC
This sequence comes from Poropuntius huangchuchieni, assembly GCA_004124795.1. NCBI lineage: Eukaryota > Metazoa > Chordata > Actinopteri > Cypriniformes > Cyprinidae > Poropuntius > Poropuntius huangchuchieni. Next base: position 8,369 of record SCHK01167445.1, on the reverse strand, counting down.
GGTTCATGCCAGCCTGCGAGAGACCCAACAGCCTCCTTCACCCTCCCATCCTTCTCTTCTCCTCTGTTGTCCTCAGCTCCCCTTCTTTCTTACGCTTTCATTGTTTCTTTTTCATCTTCATTTCTCTTAAAGTTGGCATTAAATTAAAATCTATTTATTTTCTAAATGCATGTTATATATATATTATTGTGAACATCCATGTATATCCATATCTATAAATGTACAGTGTGTCCTTACATTTTTTTTTTTTAAATTGACCTACTAATGTTCAATCAAAATGTCATAACTAAACCTTCTGAAGATATAACAGACCTCTCTCAGGTGATGTATGCTGGACTTCTTCAATCATTTAGTCCTCTGCAAGCTCACATTTATCTGCCTTATTTTCTCGAGTATTATGACCACATCTCAAAATCCAACAAAAAAGTACCAACCCCACATTTTTTCTTTTTGTTGATAATCTGTTACACCGAGATATACATCAAAATACAGAAGAAATATCTGTGGCTACTTCTGTTTCATTGCGACTCTAAGTCTGGAATTTTTAGGGATGGCTGATGCAAAATTGGTTGACCTATTCCTTTAATAGTTTGCAAACATTGTTTAATCAACTGATCTTTTGCTCTCTTGCTTTCTTTCTTCCCCCACACAAAAAAGACATTGTCCGCAGGCCGTGTTTCTCCCTTCATCCCTCTCTCTGCATCTTTCTTATTCTCCTGAATCAACTAGCATGCACTCCCCGTTTCCAAGGCAACTAGCCTGTCATTTGTTTATTGTTTGCTTATTTTTTTCTCTAAACACACAAACTCAGAGTACACACTGGCATATGTGCGTGTATACACACGTACACACACACACAAGCTAATTCAGGTGTGGCTAAGCAGCATCTTGTGGGTGGTAAATAGTGGGCTGCCATCAGTACAAATACACACACACACACACACACACACAATTAAAGGGAAATGAATCACTGATGCTGTTTTCTGGTGACAGGGTGAGTTAGGGAAATATTTAGAGATACAGATGTTTTTCCATTTAACAGAACCACTATAAGGATACTGATATTACAAAGATATTGCTCTTTTTATAGCTCATGTGACTTAATGGAGCTCTCAGTAATGGAAAATATCAAGTGTTTCCTAGATGTTCTTCTTATATTTCTTGGAAGGAATAAAAATAGACAGAAATGAGACAATGTAATCCAGTATGGTAACAACAGAGAGCAATACAAATAATATGGATGGCATTAAAACACAAATACTTCAAAGACCAAATTTCCAGATGAAAAATGCTTGAGTTCATTTAAAAAATATAAAAAAAATAAAATAAAAAATCATTTCTGGGAAGCAGGATACTCAACCAAAAGTCTCCACTCATTCCATTGCTGTCTAGGAGAAACAATTATTGCTATTAATGAGATCTCAATTATGATTTTTTTTTCTTCCTTTGATCATAACTGTCATATTAAAAATTCATGAACTTCTTCCTGTCAACTTTTAAGATGTGTAAACATTGTCTAGAGACCACTGTGTCCCCCCTCCTCTGACCTTTGTGAAGGTTGATGTGCATGAGGTCCAGATGGACGAAACTCATCAATACACTGCTCAGCAGTGTGTGTGAGTGTTCATGTGTGTGTGAGTGAGCCTCTGTTGTCAGGCAGAAGGCAGAGAAGATGCTGAGCTAGTAGAGTTTGGCACACACTAACAGAAAAGAACAGCACCACAGGATATGATGCACAGGCAGGGCACACAGCGTATGAGTTGGCCATGGAGAGCTCACAGTACAGCTGTCGTCCAGGTATAATCTGAACAAAATGATCTGATGAGTATGAACATCTCATCATAAAATCCATCAAGGACATGCAGCATAGTAAAATATTCAGAACAAACTACTGGACTGAATTAGTTTGTCTTATTGTGTAATGCTTATGTTAATTTTATATTAATTTATAACCTACTTACCCAAAACTTTTCAATGGTATGTATACTAAATCATAAATTCAAAATAAATTGTATGCTAATCAATGCAGAAAACATATGGTTTGTTACCCATTTGTGCCAAAAAAAAGTTTAAAAGAAAATCTGTGCCTGAAAGCAAAATGAGAGGGAACAGACTGTGAGTCATAGCTGATGATTTCAGGTTGTTCGGTTTCATTTGACACAATGCTTCACATGGCAGAATGAAAGCTAAAAGGTACAGGGAACTGAAGCAAAATTCATGTCTGCTCTATTTCTGTCGTTTTGCTGTAGGCTGCTCAACATGTGGCTCTTACATGGCTTTATCTGAGTCTCGAGTTTAAAGGCACATTAGTGTGCAGAATCAGTTTACTAACATGCTAAGTGACTCACTTGATTCATTCATTCATTTGTTGTCACTCAAGATTGACAACAAAATGTAGAAAAATAGAGAAGGGAAACAGGGTGAGATGGATAAATGAATGAGAATCATCTGCATTCAGCAGCAGAGAGGAGGAGGATGGAGGGATTGAGTGGGAGGACGAGAGAGGAAGTGGACAGATCCTCCAGACAGAGAGCGAGCATGCGTGGGTGACCTCTTGTGTATCTCTTTACGTCTGTGAAGGGGAAAGAAAGAGGTGGAAGGAGCCGAGATAACTGCTTAAAGATATTGTGCATGTATAAAAGCAAGTAAGTTTGATGTGACAGAACATGTAAGTCTGCATGTGTGAGCAGTTTATGCAGAGGCGGCTAAAAGCAACATGTTTGTCTGAGCTCAGGATGTGTTCGGGGTTCTGCGTGTGTCATGAATGTAGAACACAGAGCGGATGAAAAGCGCTTTGATGTCCATTTGCACAGGTGTCAGAGACAATCATCTAAATGCATTCTCCTCTTTATCCAGAAACAGTGAGATGGAGAGAGAGACAGTGTAATGCAAAGCGGCATAAAGGTCGCAATCAATCCTGTCCAGCTGAGAGGAATTGCAGCGGGAAAAAAGCTCTCAAAAGATCACAGCTGAAGATGTAAACAAAGCATTGCAGAATATGGTAATATACAGACTTGCATATAAGGTGTCTTAAAGAGAAGAAGAAATGTGAATTTGGTACAAGGAATTAAGAGTGAAACATGATGCTACAGACATACACATTTACTTAGATAAATAGGAATACTTCATAGACATTTTATTTGTTTATTTGTCCTCTCTCTCTCTTTTTTCAAATGAGAACGTTGCCAAAAGGAGATTTTGTCAGATTTAGCTGGCTTTTGGTACAAATTTGTCCTCAGAATAATGTTAAGCAGGGACAGAGAATACATAGAAAACAAAAAAAAGGTATATTTTTCTTTAGGATGCATGATATTGATACCATATCAATTAAAATTTAGATATTAGATATTTTAAGTTGCTGTAATCAAATAGGCGGATATTACGAGATTTTAAGTTATCGGTATCGGCCGATAATTGTATATTTTATTGTTCATGTTAACTTCCTCTAATTTTAACATTTTAATTACTATTCTGATCACCTATTGCTCACTTAAACTTTAGTTTAAATTACAAACACTAATAATTTAATAATTCTATTAAATCTAATCTTGAGAGAATCTCAAAATCAATATAATTTTTTTTTTAAACATTCTGATGCCTAAATTCACTTGTAGCATTTACACCAAGACTTTTTACTGCTTTATTCAGACAAAATAGTATAGAAAGCCATTTGTTGTTATCAGCATTTATTGGCCACAAGACGAAAGTGTTATTTTCTATTAAGGATAATCAAATTGTATATATATTGTAACAATAAATAAAAAGTATCTTATTTATGATTAAAGCAAATGAATTAAAAATAAAAAACTGAATAAACTGATATGGATAATTGCATTTATTTGTAAGAATTCTGTTTTCAAACGCTCCAGCTGTTTTTGTCTGCACTTTATGTCTACTGGGACACCAGCTGGACAGATTGTGTTGGAATATATCCTGCACTCTCTCACTCTCTCCAGTCTTTCTGTGTCTCTGGCAGAAAGAAGATTGGGATACTTTGCATAAAATATGAAAGACAAATGTCTCTATTTCAGAGTTAAGACTACTCTTAATCGTGTCATATTCATCCATCTCGCTCCCTGTCTCTCTTCTGCTTTATAATCTTATTCATTCTACTCTTCTCCTTCAGTTTCGCCTTTTTCTCACCTTTCTCACAGAGTTAGGATTTTAGTAATCTTCCCCTTGCTCCCTTCTTTCCTTTACCTTTCATTTAAGCTCTGGAAGGCATCTCCGTAACCTCTCTAGCCTTCTATCTCCTCACAAATTCCTTGAGTCTCCTACAGAAAGCTCAAAGATTTCCTTCTTTCTTTTACCTTTTCTTGCCCTCCTGATCTCTGTGTCTCCAGTCCAGTCGACTTTTGCGGTACAAAAGGTTCATGTCGCCACGGGGATGCTCCTCCTCACAGCCAATAACAGCACAGTGCAGCCACTGGCCCCGCCTCTCTATGTCACGCAGGAAATTCTCCACCGCCACATCCTGGGCGGAGCCAGAGCTCATGGTATAGAGGACCAATTAGGAGCAGGGGGAGGGATTTCAAAGCTTTCCCCCGTCCCAGTTACCTGTAAAAGAGTGAAATGCAGGCACTTGGTTAGTAGTTTGCATTTGTAATAGTATGCAAATTCATTCCATTCTTTCTGATAACATAAAATCCCAACCATCCAAACTGAACCGAAACAATTAACACAGCACAGACGCTTCACGAAAGTGCTTTATTCAGCGTTCTCTACAGTTATACTCTGCATTCCCTAGTGCTGTTCATGTTGTTCTTTTTTGATGTGGAAAAGGGAAGACAGTTTGGACTAAGTGTCCATAATAGAGGCTCTAATGCACAAGTCCCTTCTCCCCCTGGACCAAAAAAAAAAAAACCCTTAGACTGGCAGAGATAGAGATAAGCAGCTGTTTACATTCCCTTATGATCATGATAAGTAAGATTACAAGCACATTTCCATAAAAAATTAATTAGGACTTTAATTTTTTATTGCTTTATAGAAAGTTCAGAGCTCCCACAATTTTTGAACAAACAATTTATAAGACTGATCTTTCTAGTAGGTTGTGATTACTAAAACAAACTAATTTAAATGTAAAAATGATGCAATTAGTTACTTAAACTACTGAAAATCATTTTTGCTAATTGACATTTTTGTTAAAAAACAACTAGTAACACTTTATTTTGACAGTCCACTTTAGACTAACTGCATGTCAACTTGCAGTCATTACAGTATTAGACTGTCTGCTTAATATCTTCTAACACTTTATTTTGTTGGTTCCACAACATACAACATACTGGCTATAAGAATCTTTGAAAGTATGTCAACTTATTCGACTAACGCTTAACCTAAGAGTCTACTCTGAGAGTTAGCAGGCATGTAGTTGCAAATTAATGAGAATTAGTTGACACGTAGTTGCAAAGTTACTTATAGTTAGTAGAATGTCTTAAGTGGACTATCAAAAAGTGTAAGGAAACAACTTTACAAAATTAGAAATGTTGCCTTGGCAACTAACTGAAATAAAATAAGTTGAAGTACTAAAATGATTAAAACTGAAATACTAAAAAAACTAAATAAAACTGACAAAAGCACATGACATAATTACTAAAACTTGAACTAAATATTATACTAAAATAACACTTAGTCTCCCACAAATGAGACTTCTATACTACACAAACCATGTCAATAAAAATAACAAAATTAGTTAACTTTCACATTCATGTATCACTATATATATATATATATATATAAAAATTTTTTTTTTTTTTTTTTAACAAAACAGGCCTGCAACCCACCAGCTGGGAAACACTGTGTTATATTCTCTAATCATCTTAAAATACTTTTCACACTTTCGCTTGCAGATCTGTCTTGCACATTTACACATCACACATGTATTATAAAAGGAAGGAAAGTTCTTAAGTTGTGACCTCAAATCATCACTACTGCACTTTTATTCTCATCTTCATCACAGTGGCCTGTAAAGGGCATGTACCATCTCTCTCTCTATCTTTGAGAGGAAGATCTGAGTAAGTATGAGTGGCTCAGTTGGCCGCAGGCCCCCGGGCTGCCCCGGCTCTGCCTGTGTAAATCTGCAGTCTGTAATGCAGCCTGTCACATGTAGTACACAGGCATTCTGGCAGGAGAGAGAACAAGCTAGCGAGAGAAGAAGAGAGAGAGCAAGCGAGCGCGTTTGAGCTGCTTGTTGTGGGGCAGATATTGTACAGAGTGCTCAGAGTTTGAGCGCCGGGTACTACGAGAGAGTTCTGATTGGCTAAAAAGGATACAGCTGTCAACTGCTGTGCTTTTCCAGTGTTTTTCCAGCACAGAGAAAGAGAAAGCACAGGACAGGGAGAGAGATAGGGACTAAGAGAGATAGAGAGCAATGACGAGAAGAAGGTGAGTGGGTTAGCTGAGTGTGCAGATATGTGTACGTTGAGTGCATCAGCAGTATTGCTATGTAACGGGAATATAGCTGGACTCCAATGTTTTCACACAGTTTTAGCGTCCTATAGACAACAAACACATTTAATACACACACAAACACATCGCATAATGATTCATGTGCATCCAGGCACCCACTTATGCAGTCATGCATCACTAACCAGTTCATAAAGTCACGCACAACCAAAGGTAGTTTATCTGGATCGCACATGCAGTTTTATTTCCAGTCTTTGCCCAACTCACGGAAGAGCTATGAATGAAAAATAAATGAATTTATATAATTACTCATTAAACCCATGCCTGCAAGTTAAACTTCATAGTAAACTGGGTCAGATCTTACAGTAGAGGGGAGCTAGAGATGAATATGGAGCAATACAGAGCGTCATAGATGTATACGGCTTATATAATATATGACACAAACTTTTTTTTACCCACGACAACATAAACTGCATTACATTGACACCTTACCAACAGAGTTACTGATACCTGAGAGACAAAACAGAAAAACTGATCAAACTGAACAAACAAAGACATTGTACCAACCCACTGATGGAAACAGATTCTGGTGAAAGTTTTAGCAGAACATATTCACATAATTCTGCCACAAAAAAATGGTATATATAAATAAACAGCTTATTTCAGTATTCCTTTGCCAACAATTTCTGTTATTCGAGCTTGTAATGTCATTAACCATTGCTTACTGTATATAAGGGGTATCCAATCCTGCTCCTGAAAGTTTCGAGTGATCCTGAAGTCCTTGATTTAGCTGGTTCAGGTGTGTTTAATTGGAACTAGAGCTAAACTCTGCTGGAGGCTCTAGCTTTCAGAAGCAGGATTAGACAAACCCTTAGCTTTTATATTTCTGTATGTGGTTTTAACAGCTCAGCCACATCAGTATGAGGATACTTCAACAGAATGTTCATACCTGGCAAGATATACCAGGGCAGCTCTCTTTTTCAGGGGCTTGTACCACGATGGTGGCTGAACAAACTCAGGGTTACAGGATTCATTTTGAATCAACAAAATCAATTCAATCCAACTTTGTTGCTACCATGACACTAATCTTCAATTTGCTCTTTCAGCTTTTGCTTTTATCCTGAGTTCATGAAGTGCGTGCACATGAAAGTGTAACATCAGTAATAAACAGCCAATCACATGCCTTAAAACAGTGATGCACTTCTCACGAGAGAATCAGTGCGATTCACTGCCAAAGATTAAAAGATTGAAAAATGTTAAGAATTTAAACATTTACACAGCAAGATGAAAAGAGCTGTCCATGAAAGAAGACAACTTCTAAGTTAATTTTAGTTGATTTTATAGATAGATACGCTTATTTATATTGTACATTATCTGTATATATTTATATTAATATATAATAAAAGCTTAATAATAATTGTTAAGCTAAATGGATTAAGTGTATAATAACTAGTGCTGTCAAATGATTAATCGTGATTAATCGCATCCAAGTTTTTGTTTATGAAATATAAGTGTTTACTTTTTCTGTATATATAAATACACACACATACAGTATATATTTTGAAAATATTTACAGGTATATATTTATATAATATATAAATAAATATATTTAATATACAAATATATTTTTTTCTTAAATATATACATGCATGTGTGTGTATTTCTATATACACATAATTAATATACACACGCATATATTATATATACATACATTACATTACATTACATATATATTATTTGTCAAGGTACTCTTGTGAATGTGTGGCAAAGACTCACAT
>SCHK01167426.1:0-13778 GCA_004124795.1 Poropuntius huangchuchieni | reverse complement strand
ACAGAAAAAGAAGACGAAGAAGGGGAGAAAGAAAAAAATCTTTGTCTTAATTCTCTTTGGGGAGGTAAGGGGAGCTTTCCAGCGTCCGTGAGAAAAAGATGTCCCATAAAACTTACTAGAATGAGATATAAATATTTTTACATCCTCGAGAGTGCCTCTATAAGTCTACACAAAAAATGCCACTTTAAATGTCTTAGCAGATTGAGACGATTTTATAAAAAGAACGCTCAAAAAATAAAAATAAATAAATTAAAAGTGGTGTAAAAAAGTGTCTAAAAATATAGGCGATATGAAAAATAGGAATCTCGTTTCTCACAGAAATCTTCAAGTTACTGCTTCAAATATTGCTTAAATAGGCCTAACAGGCTACAACTACACCTGTAACTGCCAATGGTTACGATGATATTATGAATGATGAACAATATTAATGTATCAACTAAATAATCCAAAAACTAGAAAGAAAATGCTTTTTTGTGCTAACAATACTTGAAAATACTTTCGTTTTGTTTTACAATATAAATTGCACAGTCAACCATACTTCAATTTTAAAAGCTCCTAGGTAGCTAAATACGGACTACTACTATTTTCTTGAGGAATATTTTCAAAAAACATATTTTCTTATGTTTTCTTAAATAAAAAAACATATTTTCTTATGTTTTTGCGTTTGATGTATAACCGTGTGTGATTTAAGTGAAATTGAACGCAAAATCACATTAATCTTAAGGGAGGGAACCAAATTAGCCTTCTGGATAGGCCTTCAAATTGGCGTCATGACAGCTAAATTTTAATAGGCTAATAAATGTTTTACGTCAGTCTGGATTCGACATTAAAATATGCACAAATAATGCAGAATATTATTGTTGATTAAAAAAAAAAAGAGTCAAAACATAATAGGCCTAATAATGATAAAAACAAAGCATAAGCCTTTAACTAAATAGCCTACCGAAACGTCCCATTTAAAACCCTTAGGCCTAAAATGTGTGAGTTTAAAAAGTATTCTTATAATCATATCTCATTTTAAGACTTATCAGAAGATTTCACAATGTTTAGAGCTGCTTTATTGCCCAAGCGTGTGTGTGTGTGTGCATAAGCCTCCCTAGCTCTCAGTCTCGCACAGATCACCCCTCAGCCTCTCCTTACAATAACAGCGCGTGATGGATGATGGCGGCGGGCTTGTTATTGTCTTGCGCCATCAAATCGTTTTGTCTCACCGCGCGGATTTCTGTAATTCTGCGAGAGAACAGTGATGACTAGTTTAATGTGGAATACAGTTATATACGCGGGGGCAGTGTTTTTCTAAGCTGTGAGGCCGCGGCGTGGCTGTGACATCGGGCGTCCCATCATCGGTAACTCCGGGTAACTCGTGCTCTCGCGCCCCTCAGAGGAGTGACGCATAAATATCTGTCCGAGCGCTATAAACATAACGGTCACAACCCCGCGCGAAATTAAACAACGGCTGCACAGTGAGATTAAGAGCCGCGCGATTTACTGGTCTAAAAACAACTGACCTTAAACACGGACCACGTCAGCCTGCATTTTTTTCTGGCCTGACTATAAAAAAAATCAGAGTCGGGGGAATTAAAAGAGTTTTTGGAGAAGTTTCTCCTTGTCTGTTAACTTAGAAGCGCTCGCTCTGATTTCCAAAACGGTTAAAGCCATGCTTATCTGATGACAGATATATCATGATAAAGAGAAGCTTTACGTTTCTTCCGATTAAGGGAATTAATCATGTTATCTTCTGCAGGCAGGGTGACAGGGTGACATGTCTTCTCGCCAGAGATCTTGAGAGAAAAAGGTGGGGCGAAATGATAACAAGGTTCACACAGGTCAAAGCAAAGTGAATAAACATGAACTCTGTCCATGCTCGATCAAAGAGGTAACTTGCACCACTTGAAACTATAAGATTTTTATTTACAATTATTCTAATGCCAACAGCAAAGGCGCGTGATGTTATGACACTCTGCGTCACCAAAGCCCTATGTATAATGATTTCTCGTGTTTTTAATAAAAAAGTGATGACAGAATCTTTATAAAAACAGTTGCATAAAATCACACGTTGTTGCCTTGAACCAGCAAGGCCCAAGTGTGAATATTTAAATAGATATCAATTTCTCTTTACAGGAATGCGAGTGAGGATGTTGTCCCCAGTTATTCCCACTCGTGTGTTTAGATAGGAGATGACGTGTTATTCTTTTTTTTATTAAAATAGGTCCATGTTTTAAGTCCATCTGATGTCTCAGGAAGCTGTAGTCCCACATAAACGTGTAGAATTCAGCATTTCTTTAAGTTCATTTTCTGGTTTGCCCGCCACCATAAATGGCCACGTCTGTGGGAAAAAAATATGAATGAAAGTTCAATTAAAATCGCTAAACACACCAGATAACTGAACTGATAACTTATGTTTGCTTTTTAAATGGTAAACATAACCCACATAAAGTAGCTATAGGCTATACACTGAAGATATTCCATACCATTTTGTCAAGTACTACCGTCTATAAACTATTCAAATAAAAAGCAAGATTGGTCAAGTATCATATCATTTCGGTATCGGTCAAGTAGCATATCATTTCTTAAGGATTAATAATTTCCAGACCATGTCTTAAGTATTTTAGGCCTGATATTTTAATAAATTAAATTTCTGTCTCCAATTCGTTTGAAATAAATTCAAAACATTTCAACGTACTAAAACTTAAAATAAGTTTATTTTTTGCCTCCATTTTGTAAATAAATTCAAAGTGTTGCCAAAGTCAATGTTTGGAAAATTGAATAAAATCAAACTGAAATTTTGAAAACTCATAAAAGCGGATAGAAATGACTGAAATGACTGTTAAATGGCTGGAAACAGATTTTGTTATAATAAATTGTACATAGGCTACTTTATAGACCATCTTCATACTGGGATTTAGCCTATTTATTTATTCAAGAAGTTGTTAAAAGTCTCTCACCAGATTGACTGGATGTATGTAGCCATTCTCGTATTTGTCGTTGGCGAGTATCTGTCGCAGGTGCGCGATGTAGCTGGAGGCCAGCCGTAGCGTGTCCAGCTTGGAGAGTTTGGTGTCCGGCGGAACCCACGGTAACGTCGTCTTCAACCGGGAAAAGGCTTTGCTCAGCACGCGCATCCTCGCCCTCTCGCGCGCGTTCGCCGCGTTCCTCTGGACCTGCTTGCCCTCTTGGGCCACACCATTAGGTGCCGATTTACGCATGGCGGCTGATTTGCGCCTTTTCCCCGTACATTCTGTAACCGATGACCCTTCGCAGTTGGAACTGTCCTCCGTGCTCTCGTTTGATGTCCCCGGATCTTTACCAGAACCGAATTTCAAAAGACCATCCAGCAGCTCAGACTCGTGAAATTCATCCACATCGCTGATGGAGCCAGTGGACATGTTAAACTGGAGACGAGGATGTAGTGGAGAAAAGTTAAGTCTGAGGAGATGCGAGTTTGTGGCTCTCTAAATGGACCTGGAGATAACGCGACTGCCTTCGGAGCAGAATCGCGTCATGCGCGAGCTGAGGATGAGCGTAACTTAACTCAAGAGCTAAAGGATCTTACCATTTATCTCTCGCGCTCAGGGGCGTAACCCCCGCACGCGGCAACATACTCCTAGTGGAAGCAAACACTAAACCTGCACAGATAATCACAACTGTGCACCAGTTTTGCAGTGATATAGTGTTATGTTGTTATTTATCACGCATGCATGTATACAGAAACAGAAGAATCTTTGGTACAAATAGTAGGTTTTAATTCACGGTGCATTTTTAGGCTAGTAATTTGGTGTCTTAGTTTATATTATCGTATAAGCATAATTAACATTTTACTTAATTTTTAATTAGAGTATTATTTAGCATATTATGCTATGAGAGTTTTAGTCATTCAGTGACAGTGAAACCACAATATGCCTCTATTCACTAAACAGAATAAATCTTTGCTTGTTAAAAAAGTTAAAAGACCTGTAGCTAAATGTTTCCTATAAAAGATCAAATTAATGTATTTCAGCGCACAATTCAGCCTCTTCCTTGCTCTGTATTAGTAAAACATCCCCCCACGTTTCAGTTAAGAAACGTAATTTTGACAAGAAATGTAATTTTTATATTCTTAATTTCAAATAAATGTCAGATCATCAGAACTAAAAAACTGTAACAATTGCTTTCCTTTTTCAGTCCAATTTAGATTCAGTTATTAATGCAAATATCTATATAACATTTTTTCTAAAAAAAAAAACGTTTTAATTATAATTAATAATAATAATTATTATTATTAAAACGTTACATTAAAATTTTATTCTGTATTTTAAAACGTATTGTATTCCGTATTATCTGTTGGAAATAGTAAAATAGCAACACATTTATTTTTTATAACTGCTGACAGATGTAAATGTTTGTGTTCACGCTGAGCATCACTTGCACAGGCTCTCTGAATTCCTTGGAGTTGTCAGGTGGCATTCGACTGAGGATTTTAATGGTGGGTCTCTGACCGGAAATAACGGTTGTGCGCGCACTGGAACAGTGGGATTCATAAAATGGTACAGTGCTGACCCCACGCGTAATCGCGCATTGCTCATGAGAGAGTCCGTGCAGCTTTCAGCACCGATGCCCTCTAATAGGATCCCACGAGAAGCGTCTCAAATGGCCCACTGGCGCCTCCGGAGGGGCACGTGAAATGGATACTCCGCGTCCCCAAACCCCATGTTTTGCTTTTTTAATGGTACCCCACACCGGTCTCTAATACAACCGACTAATTCAAGCCAAAACATCCCGATCTGTGCGAGCTCTAAGTGGCGCGGCTGAAGGCGGCTAAAGAGTGGTTTTAAATCAGGTGATGATTGCTACGACACACGCGGGACATCTGCTCTCCTCTCAGCATGTTAGTCAGTGCCCATCATCCTTAGATGCATTTTAGTTATAGTGACGCACAGATTAAGCGAATGTGTAAAATTTCAAAAAGAACGAGACGTCCACGTGCTAATTGCAAACTCGGAGATTACCAAAGAAGGAAAGAGAGAATCTCCAGAGATCTGCCCTCTGACACCTCAGAGTTCCGGTGTCTCACAAACAGCATCCCTCCTCTCTCTCTACCACAGCAAATTAACAAAGGTATTTTAACCTTGCCATAGTTCTTAACCTGACAGATGAATGGACATATCTTGTTTCTTGCAGTGGCATATCAGGTTTTACAGAGATTACAGGTGTGATAAATCAGAGAGTTGTTTTCAATTATCTTAAACTGAAGTAATTGAAAGAACCTTTACAGTTGCTCAGTGCAGGTATATAAAAAGTATGAGGATATGGCAACAGGACCAAACAGTCTTTCTGACTGTGAGTGTCTCTCTCTCTCTCTCTTCCTCCCTGGTGGGTGGGCTGGTCAAAAGAAAATAAAAGCAGGATATAAGATTAATCGTCCTGTCCTGGTGCAGCATTATGTGAAGAGCTTAAAATAGCCACTGTTTTCCACAGTCACTCTCAGACTGAGTTCTCTCATCTTCCCTGACACTAAAACCCAGAAAGGTAAACAGACAGCCTAATACAGAATAGTTCTGTATTCAATAACATTATAAAAGGAACTAAGGCGTGATCTGCAGAAATCATATTTACATTTATCATTTTTGATACATTGTTATTAGTCACATTTTGGAACATTCATAATTAAATATCTACAGTAAAAAAAAATGAATAAAAAAGAAAAAAAATAGATGACCAATCAAATACTGCAATTATTATTAATATTAATGTTGTTGTTAATAATAATAATAATAATAATAATAATAAACAGAGACTGTATGGCCATAACCTTATACTGCTAGTTTTTAATATACATGCACTGAGAAATCAACCATAAAAATCTTTTAACTATTTTTGCTTAAAATAACTGAAAACAATTACTAACAATATAACAAAAATAAGTTACATATATATATATATATATATTTTTTTTTTTACTTTTTTTTTTGCGAGTTGATATTTTTAAAGTAAATTATTAATTTATAATAATAATAATAATAATATTTATTTTATATATATATATATATATATATATATATACACATATACATACAACAGTTCTTTCTGGTTCTCGAATCTGATTGGTTGAGAGTTGCATGAGTTTATATTTTTAAATAAATTATTATTTATTAATAATATATAAAATTATATCTTAATTATATAAATAAAAATAAGGTATTACAAACATTCATTTTGCATGCATTTAATAATATATGGAAATAATAACCATATATGATACTTATTTCAAAAATCTTTTGTAATCACTAACTGCATTTCATTTATCTTTCAGTTCTCTGGTGTAATGGTGACAGACAGCAACAGGTGAGCAGCAGTCTTTGTAAATGAAAAATGATTGAGCAAATGCCGCAGAATGTGAAGTTCTCAGTGGTGTTAGTGGGGATATCACTAATTAGCTGTATAGGGTCAAAGGTTACTGGAAACTGGACACTCACATGTCCACATCCGACTTAGAGCTCAAGCACACACACACACACACACACACACACACACACAAACAAAAAGGAGAGGCGGTCACCCAACTCGCAAGATGACAGATAACAGCAACTGCACACACACTTAATCTTACATGTACTTCAACGACACACTCGCTGCAACGTGGCAGCTAACAAATGGCGGTTCCAGGCCAGAACTAAACTCTAGGACGGGAAAAAATTTTAAGTGACGACCCTGGTAAAAAATAAAGAGATGAATTAGAATAACAAAACAAGACAAAAAAAAAACGATGATTTACTGACTTGAATACAAATTATCCAGTTAGGCAGCTCTTGGGTCAAACATTGTGGAGTCACTTAATAAAAACATAACACCTCATGAAAGACTTTATAACTGACAAACTGTTTAATATAGACGGATGGTGTGGTTTAAAATGCTGCTTAAGGACTCTGTTTTTAAAAGAGGAACTTGACACATACAATACATTGGAATGTATGAGACGAATCTGTTGGTTAGCGAAGATGTAGCTTTTTGTTTAGATAATCATATACAGTTATGTCTGTGCATCTGACCTGTAGGATGGTTACTGTGTCACAAGGGACACGGACGCAAGCGAGGAGAGAGATGAGGGCATGGAGTGCAGTCTGGGATGAACGCTGACCTGGAATGGATCGGCTGTCAGATATTATCAAGATGTCTTGCAGCTGTGTATGTGTTGTATTTGTGGATGTGTGTGTGTGTGGCTTGTGTTTATGTTTGTGTGTGTTTTGGGGTAGGGAGGCTGGGAGTGGCGGTCTTACTCCCCTGCATTGGAGCTGCTAACTGCCAAGGTCAATGTCCATAGTCGGAATGCACAAGTGTTTTGCCTTGTCGCAAAGTTTTAGGGAGGACACAACAATGCCGGACATGAATACTTGCAAAGAAAAATCACTTTAAACAATACAAGGGAGATGCTGTCTTGCTGGGTTCTTTGGCAGGTGTTGCTCAAAACAAAGTCAGACCCTTACAGTGTTTGTCAATGGTCGACGATACAGTCTTTGTAAGTTATTGCACGAAGATGGAAACAATAATTCATCTTTGGGGTGTATCTATTGTTGTAAATCTGTGATGCGCTGAATTATTCCTTAGAACAGTGGATTTTTTCAAGCAGACACAAACATAAACATTCAAAATAATGTTCTAATAAACACATTCCACATTCAGATGTCAAAGTGCATGAAGCCATGGAAACACACACACACACACACACACACACACGTGTCTAGCTGTCCTTGTAGGGACTCTCATTGGCGCAATGGTTCTTATACTGTACAAACCATATTTTCTATCGCCCTACACCAACCCTTCACCTAAACCTACCCATCACAGGAAACATTCTGCATTTTTACTTTATCAAAAAAACAAAACAAAAAAAACACTCATTCTGTATAATTTATAAGCTTTTTACCCATGAGGATCTCAGTTTAGGTCCCCACTGTGACACGAGTTCCCATGAGTCTGTGTGTATTCAGGTTTAAGTCCCCACCAGGATATATAACCCTGTACACACAACCACACACACACACACCAAGGTCCATATATTGTCAAATATTTATCTTGTTTATCTGTCCAAATTAATACAGCATAATGTGTGGCTGGAGTAGTATATGGTTTTCCTGTTTTAAAATAAATACATAGAATAGTTCCATATAGTTTAAATATTTAAAAAAAAAAGTACACACACACACATATATATATATATATATATATGTATATATATGTCATGTCAAACGATTAATTGCATCAAAAATAAAAAAAATATTTACATAATATATGTGCGTGTACTGTGTATATTTATTATGTATATATAAATGCATACACATGCATGTATATAGTTAAGAAAAATAAGTTTATATTTTAAATATATTTATGAATATAAATATATGCATGTAAATACACTGTGTGTGCATTTATATATATAGAATAAATACACACAGTACACATATTACACTCATGGATGTGATTAATCACAATTGTTTGACAGGTCTTATTACACACATACATATATATATATATATACACATACACACACACACACACACACATATATTAATTAATTAATATTTATAATATATATGCAGATTTTTTTACACGCTGATTTAAACGCTGTATTTTTTTAAACGCTGAAGTTCTATCCAGTCGGAAAACAGTTCAAAATGCAATAATTCTCACTAGGCAGTTCTTTTAAAGATATGTTTATATAAATGGCAGGCAGGCTTTCTTACACTCACACACTCTGGGTTCATCTTAAAGTTGTGCATGTGGGGACGGCCGGACAGATGTGGGGTCACCCCAAAGCTGTGTTTATGGGAGATTGAGCCGAAGGTCTGATAAATCGATCGTGTGAGGCTGAGGTTATTTACATTATATCTCTCACACGGCCAGAGATAAACGACTCTCTCCTCTATATGAGCTTCATCACACTCAACCTACTGCTCCTCTTCTCATCGCTTAAAGTCTATGCTCACACACACGCTCAAACTCACCAGGTGCATGAAACTTCATACTGTGAAAACTATGATGGAGATGGAGCGGGACAGATAGGAAGACAGAGGCCGAGATGGAAGGATGCAATCTTTGTGCATGCGAGTACTGTGGGAGGGAGTCACATGGGACAGATTTTCAAATGAGCAGAGCCAGCACAATCTATAAAGCTAAAGGTTTCTGTGTCCGCAGAGAGCGTGTTATCATCAGGATGAGAGTACAGACCAGTGAGGACAGCTCAGACAGCTAACAACCCCCAAACTTCCCAGCAAAACTCCACTATCAAACCTCCTGTGTCCAAAAGATTGGAGATATCCTGTCTGTGTCACTCTCTTCAAATCTCTTCAGCTTCATGTCTTCCCTATTAGGCTGTGGAAGAACCCTTTGGTTCAGATTTATCTAGTCAGTGAAATGCTGCCTAACTGTTTTTAACAACACCCTTTGCACCCATCCAAAGCATCCTATTCATTCAGAATACCTTAGCAACCACATAGCAACACCCTGGGAACCACCCACACCATCACACCATTGCCTTAGCAATCACTGGGATTATTATTGTTAACTAAGATAAAACTATTAAAACATTTTTGATACAATTTTTTTGAAAATAATTTTGAAATAAGATTAAGATTTATATACTATAGTTAAACATTTTGTTATTTTTATTATATCAAAATATTTTAAAAATATTTTTAATGGTTTACTAAGCTAAAACTATTAAAATATTTTTGATAATTATTTTGAAATTAAATTAAAATGAATTATAAAATAAAGCTAAAATAAAATGTAAATATAAGATGAAAAAAACGTCAACTAGACAATAACTGAAACTATATAAAAAATAATAACTGGAAATAAATAAAAAATAAATCTGAACTGAAAAGAAAAAAAATGATTAAACCCAAATTGTAATATTTAAAAAATAGGAATAATAAATAATATAAAAGTTAATTTAAAATATTAATAAAAACTATAATAGTAAAGCTCTTAGCATCCACTCAGAATTTTTTTTTCTTTCTATGGTACAAAAGCTGAAATAAGCTTGTATAAAAAGAGCCTTTATTTGAAGCAAATAATCCTAAACTACGGTACTAACATTGACACACTGACAAACTTCTGTTTTCCTCACATACACTGTACGTCTGATATTTCTCAACATTAGTGGCTGTGTTTTTGCCAGTCGGCCCATTAGCAGGATAATGAGAGTTAGAGAGCTGGCTCTATGTGGCTCGTTTCGTAACGCTGCATCTGTGACTCATAGCTCAAACACTACAAACACACATACAAAACTCATACTCCAGCATCATACTTCCATCAGTCTGTTTGACAAGCCTGACACCACTTGTTTACGTCTACAAACAGGAATTAATATCACGCAATAAAAATGAGAGAAGGGAGATGTTAAAGTGAAAGATTTGGATAGATGAACCATTTTTTTCTCCTCGACAAAGGTCAAGGGTCAGGTTTCCGATAGAAAAGTCATATTTTGATGTCTACCGTTTAATGTGACGGGTTCTGCGTTCATACATGTGTGCGTTTGCTCCCACATTCACTCCCCACACTGTCTTATCACCAAAAATGAGTCTGAAAACATTGCCTGCCAAACAACGTTATGTTAATGAGCGGTTCTGAGGTTGGTTCTGACCCACTCCCAGGAAGCCTTGATATCGGTATGGCTCAGATGGAGCTCTCTTGGGCATCTGCAGCACTGAGCTCACGGCACAGAGCTGATAACCAAGCGGAGAGGCAGACTGGAGTCCGCCGAGTGTCTGCCCAGACGGAGAAAAGCCCTATCACAGCAGTGATAGCGAGGACATGGTGACTGCCTCTAATGCAATATGTCTCATACTCCTACGTTATGATACCGAACATGACTGCCTCCCTATTCTCACACACAAACGCACATGGCTTTCTCTATTTTCTACAGATTTCCATCCACAGAGAGGCCTATCAGTTAAGATATGGAGTCCCTACATTAAACAGTGTCATTTTACAAATCTTTAATATTTGAGTTCTACAGAAAACCACCATGTGCTGGTGTTAAAGAAAGGTAAAACTGTTTGCTTTTTGTGAAACAGGTTTCCTCCCAACACACATCTCTAAAAAACAAACAAACAAAAACTATACTGTAACATCAAAAACAATGAGCCAGTTTACTCCAAAATACAAATTTAAGTTGCCATCCACAGAAACTTATACTTCAGTCTATTCCTCACATATAGCTAATGCTTTTTTCTTAACAAGAATTGGAATATATCACATAATACTTTAAAGTGCCCCTAATATGGGTTATGAAAGGTTCATATTTTGGTTTTGGGAGTCCCAAACAACAGGTTGTCATGCATGCAAGGTCAAAAAACATTTTCATTTTCCTACAATATGCATTTATTTTTACCTTACTTGTTCAACGACTACCAAACGATTCGTTCAACGATTCATTTTTTCAAACCCCTGCGGTGATTGGTCGGTTTCATTTAAAGCAGTGTTTGTGAGCTTTTAACGCTCCAAAAGCGGCACCTAGTGGCAAAGAATGAATTTGCATTTTCATTCAGACCAACGCGAAAAGACCAACAAGTGGGCGGGAAATATGCTAATGTTTTATTTTGACGTCAACATGAAACGGCTTGGGACTCGTTTCAATGATTCAGAGTCGACTCTTTCTTTTGAGAGACAATAACTTTATACACGGTGCACTTTCAGATTTAAAACGTTGCAGGATGCTTTTATTCACTCAGAGCTGTGTTACACACTGCATGAAACGTAATTTTTATTTTAAAAAATCCATAATAGGGGCACTTTAATGGTGCTTTTGTGTCAGTGTGTTCAACTTGAAAGCTCCAGTCCTCATTCATACCGTAGTAACTGCATGGAAAAAAAGTAATTCTTGTTTTGAATTAATTTTGTGTTCCACAGGAGAAAGAAAGCCATGTGGGTTTGGAATGACATGAGGGTGACTAAATGATGACAAAATATGAATTTTGGGCTGAATTATTCCTTTAAAATGCAATTTAAAATGGTCTGATCTGAATCTGTGGCTTAGAGTTCTTGCTCATGGACTGCAGTATTTGTAAATCTTGGAGGGAAATGAATTGAGGGTCAGAGCAGAGACCGAACCCCCAGAACTGCCACTTCAAAATCCTTCATCACTCTGTCAGATGGGGATGGTCTAATGCGCTCTAATGTCTTCCAAAAGGATGTTACTACAGGAAGGAAAACGAGGAGAGAGAAGTGGTCCCTGGGGTGTGTGTGAACCTTAAACGTGTGCATCAAAGCAGGCAATGGTTCAAGGAGATGTTGCAGTAAGCGCCGAAATCTATCAATCAATAATATACTTCATTACATACCACATACATTCACCTAAAACAATCCTTCAAAAGTTTGAGGTTGGTAAGATTTGAAATATTTTTTGAAAGACATCTCTTTTGTTCATCAAGGCTGTATTTGATGCAGTAAAAATGCAGTGAAAACGGTTGGCTAATATTGTGAAATATTACTGCAATCTAAAATGAATTTTCTTTTTGAATATATTTTAAAATGTAATTTATTTCTCTGATGGCAAAACTGAATTTCAGAAATCATGTTGATACGCTGATTTGGAGCTCAAGTAGCATTTATTATTATTATCAGTGTTGAAAACACTAAAGCATTTATTTGAAATAGATATTTTGTAACACTGTAAACGTCTTTACTGACACTTTTGGTTAATTTAATACATCCGTGCAAAAATATATAAGCATTAATTTCCCTTTCAAAAACACTTACTGACCCCAAACTTTTCAACAATACTGTATCATAAACTGTACCATAATCTAATTTTGTCACCAAAGTATTGCTAAGTAAACCCACACACACACACACACACACACACACATAACTGAAGAATAAGGGTCATTAAAACACAATCAATTTGTTTCCCACCTTTTGTTCTCTCTAATATTTCTTTATCTCCATCTGTTCTTACCATGGAATGCAATATCATTAACAGTGACCCTGAAAAGCTAAACTGCTCGATATATCTTTCTTCCTTTGAACATATTTGTTACTATTTTGTTTAGTTGGCGGTATTTACGTTTTTATCTTTGTTTATTGTCCGTCTAGCACAGTGTTAAGTGTGTGTCTGCTTCTCAAGAGACCAGCTGCAGGCGTTCTAAGACACTTCTCATGTTCACAAACGCTCTTCTCTATGGAGCTGAAGCTTCATTAGGTATTTAAGCTCTGTTGTACAGAGACGAGGTGAGCAATGACTGATGATTGAGGCGTTTTATTTAACGCCAACACTTGGGGATAGTCAAGACTGAGTGATTCATGTATAATGAGTCTTTCTCTCACTCACTCACACATGCACTCACATAGTCAGACACACACACGGATACATATAAACACCTTATACATTTTCCGATTCCTCCCCATGGTCCTTTCATCCTTCTCTTGCTCTGTAAACATGACAGAATTCAGCAGATGAACGAAGTTGAACTCATACAGTGTGGAGTAACACTCATGCTAATGACATTCCTGTACACATACATACACCTAGATAGTTACTGCTGTCTCTCAAAGCAACAGTTCCCACAAAATTAATACATTTTTTCATTTCCTCACTCTGCTGTCATTCCAAGCCCACCTGACTTTCTTTACTGTAAAAATGTTGCTGCAATTAGTTATAACTTAAAATTTGAACTTAAATAGCAAACATTGCTAAACTAAAGATAACTAAACTTATGAAGTCAAACATAAATACTTTAAGTTGAAACAACACATTATTACTTACTCAAATGTTAAATTTTAAGTTGTGACAACTAATT
>SCHK01167401.1:10335-26839 GCA_004124795.1 Poropuntius huangchuchieni | reverse complement strand
CGAGCCGCCACTGAGTATATACAGTAATAATAGAGAGTAGCATAACACATTTTATTAACATGGCACACAATACTCACATTCAAGTCTATGTGATAAATTAGTTAAATCAAAAGTAATCTACAAGTAATTAATAAGTAGTCAGACTACATTACCTAATATATGTAATCCATCTTATGTAAAAAAACTACAGTTTTTGTCATGTAATTTGTAATCAGTAATGGACTGCAATTTGTAAGTAATCTACCCAGCACTGCAAATGTACCAAGGCAAACCACAGTATATGAACATGGTAATGATTCAACATATCAAGTACTATAGTATTGCCATGTGTTTTTTTTGTGTGTGTTTTTTCCCTTTTAGACATATATTATAGTAATAGCTTGGAGTTCAAAATCTGTAAATATTCTGGTAGTACAGCACCATAATATATATCAAAGTACCATGGTATTGTCATCTAATACCAGCACAGTGCTTTTTGTTAATGAAACCAGAGGAAGCAAAGGGTTGTCGAAATTTCTTGATGAAATCTCCAAGCGCAAAGGGCAAACATCCCGCCCCCAGTGTGCTCTAAATGGCTGGATTTCGTCCAAGGCTTTAACAGACTGAAATCCCTGCAGAAGAATCTTTTAAATGCTTCTGTAAGCAGGAAAGGTATCATGGGCTTACCCGTTTAGAGGATCCACAACAATGGCCCTGGGATGAGACATATTGCCTTCTAAAAGCGTTCTCCTGGTCTGCGAGGGTCGGTCCAGCCCAGCCACGCTGATAGTCTTTCTATAACCGTCATTTGTCCAGAACAGGTTATTACCTATCCAGTCCACCGAAATACCCTCAACATTATCCAGCTCTGGAGAAAGAGAAAGCAGAAAGAAATTGAGAAAATGTTGTTCTTTTAGCTTGATAACATCAAAGACAGCTCAATTAATCACTGTCCTCCTCTAATTCTTCTCAGTGAAATTATGCGGTATCGACCGCCGAGCTTCCCAGACGACTGAATTGCACAAAATGTATGATAAATAACTTCCCATTTGGAAAACAACGGCAACAGAAGTGCTCAAGTACAGGTGGCCTGATTCTACCATACCACGCTGCATGGTTGCCCAGATGATTCATCACCAAGCCAAAGCGAAAATGAGTTCGTTAGAGAATATTTAAGAGCTTTTTACGCATTAAAATTGCCGTACGGCTCAACACAATTACACAAAAGCCAACATTAATCTCTGAGAAGTCACAGTAAACATACCGTCCTTAAGGATCGTTTCCCGAGCGGTTCCGTCAATCTTCTGCCGTCCAATTAGGAAGCTCGTGGTGTCGGCGAAGTAGATGTAGCTACTCTCTGCATGGAAATCCAGCGCTCTGGGACTCACAAGCCCTTCGATTTGAATCAAATGTTCATCTCCAGACTTGATATTCATATCCAGACCTCTAATAACCCCGGGCCGTCCTTTTCCGTAAAACAGGAACAGCTCATTCTTTGGTTCTGCAAATACACGATTACCCAAAGTAAACAAACGCAGTGGCGTAACGTAATAAGCCTTCTGCCACAGTACTGTCAGAGCTTAATTAATTGACATAATTAGCCTCCGTTTTCAATTCAGTTCTGCAAATTAAAGCCTTTGACAAAAAATGTATCCAAAGCGAGAGGCTCAAGCTAATTACATTAGCTTAATTAAAACCAGAATTAGTTCCACTGATTCGATTCTATGGAATCAATCATCTTTTGGTGCATAACAGTTACATTGTGTTTGTAATTGTATCTGAGTGTGTGTAAGTGTGTGTAGAAGTAACTAGGGACAAACAGGGTCCTAAGTGGGGGCAGCAAAGAGAGGGACACGTACATATGAAGCGCAATGTTTTCGAAATTCATTACTTACAGACTACAGTGGAGAGGATGATTGTAATTATTATTAGGTCTGAGATCCAGTGAGATCCAGAGAGACAAGAGGAATAAACCAGGACGAAGGGATAGAGGAATCCAACAAGGACAATTATGTGTTTTTGAGGCCAAATGATTCCTTTGTGAGAGAAATTTGAGCCATTACTGACTCTCAAGCAAATGCCATTGCATTGCTCTTAAGTTTTATTCTAAAAAGTTTGTTCGAAATATGTTAAAATGAATGACGTACAATGTTATTGACTACCATGAGGGTAAGAGAGACAGGAATTTCATTTTTGTGTAAAGCGCTTTAAATTACCATGTCCTGTTCTTGTATAATCCAGTGAATTAAATAATTTACAAATGAATGATACTTCAACTCATTCATATCAAATGAATGACGAGTCTGGCTTCAGTTCAAAAACAGCTTCACATTGAGTAACCCTTGAGATAAAAACAAAAAACTCAATTGGAGGAGCCACATTTAAAACAACTATAAAATGGATGATTTATGCCCCCATTTGACGCACACCATTATATATGATTTCTGAGAGCTGGATGACACATTGCAGTGATGAATAATACCAATGGATGCAAATGTGGGAAGTCACCTGATGACACGCCAACACACTCTTGACAACTTGTAATAATTCAGACAAGGTGAAAAATGGTCATATCTGGTTTATACAAAAAGGTACAACTTTAAGTAGCAATCATGGTTAGGGTCAAGTATTAAAGGCCTTTTCTGCCACAGAACAAAAACTACACAACTGCAACTTTTTATCTTTTAAAAAAGAACTGTGTTATATAAACTCAGAATTGTATGGAAGCACGTTTCCACCACTGAATAAAAAAATGAAAAAGATCATTGCAACTTTTTATCTCACAATTCTGACTTTTTTTCTTTACATGTTTACATGTCAAAATTCAGATATTTTTTTCAGAAATGTGTAATATATAAATTCGCAATCAATGAAGTCAGAAATGTGACTTTTTTTTCTCAGAATTGCGGGATATAAACTTATAATTGCGAAAAAAGTCCAATTCTGAGGGGGAAATAAGACTAATATGTTCTCAGAATTATGAGATACAAACTTAAAATTCTGAGGAAAAACGTCAGAATCAGAATTTATATCTCGCAGTTCTGACTTTATCTTTCAGAATTAGCGAGTTCAAATCTCACAATTCTGAGAAAAAAAGTCAGAATTGCGAAACATAAACTCGCAATTGTGAGAAAAAAAGTCATAATTATGAGATAAAAGTCACAATGACCTTTTTTCTTTTTATTCAGTGGTGGAAACAGGTATCCATAGAATAGTGAAATATAAACTCACAACTGTAAGAAAAGTCAGAATTGTGAGGAAAACTTCACTATTACCTTTTTTATTTTTAATTCTGTGATGGAATGCAAGATGCTAATTTAAAATTCAGAGAAAAAAAATAATTAAATGGCAAGTATCCATAGAACAGTGTGATACTGTTTAGATCTAGGGTTAAGTTTAGGTTATATGTTCTTCTTACGATTTTACAATGTTTTACGAATTATTACCATTTTGGGATTGCTTACACCAGAACTTGAATTTTTCTGTACACTTGGTTGACTGATATAAAAAATATGTGGCATTTTTACGAAGTGAAGGTAACTGATTTCCATGACACGAGGTATAACTTAAGCATTATTTGTACACTAAATAAAACTGTAGGCAATATATACTGTTAAAGTAGTTAGTAGAAAAACTCCTTTTAAAATCTTCTGTCTTCCTACACACAAACACACACATATTCTTAGATAGTCAATGATCCTGATGCCAAGAGACAAAACATATCAATTTCCCATGTATTCCGCCCTAATGTGCTGAACGTGGACTATTAATCACAGAAACGTGTCCATTCTTCAGCGTCTTGCGGCTCCATAAATTTGGTCATAAATTTCCATTTCGACAAACCCACGAGGGCCATCCATCTGATATACGGTTTCAGATAGCAGCACCTCTTCCACTGGGAATACCCCTAAAACCATTTACATGAGAGACCCGTCTCCCAGAGCTAATCAGACACCTGGGAGCTCCAGAAGGAAGAGACAGAAAAGAGAGATTGTTTTTTTGTGACCCTCACTTTTGCATGACTTCCCGTCGTTGGCAAGGACGTGGCCGGTCCGGCAGCGGCACACGCGTGATTTGTAGTTGTGGCTCAGGAGACAGATATGCGAGCATCCACCCTTTCGTCCGTGTGGGTCAGGGCTACATGCGTGAGTCCTGACTGGAGAAAAAGAAAGGTCAATATCAAGGAGCTACAGTAGCATTGGAAAATAGCACTAAAATAGCACTGAAAATATCTTCAGCCACACCCTAAATGGTTTATAATTTTTCATAGCAAACAAATGTATACCACTAAAACATCTGATAAATAGTGCATTATTTAGAATGGTATTTCACGCAGAGCAGGAAAAAATAATGCTACTGTACAGACAACAGCACAATAAAATGCTAAATGCTCATTGTGATATTTTGACAACTTCATTAGTCACTTTGCACAGCAAAATGGTAAAACGAGATCTAGCGCAGTGTTTCTTCAGTATTTTAGGAGGATAAAATTATTAGAATGGTGTTTTACGCACAGCAGGGGGAAACAATATTACATGCAACATAACAAAATATAGTTAGGAAAGCAAAACATAGGGATAAAAACTTTAAAAGTGGAGGAGAAAATATTTTTCATATTTTGGTTGATTTTGAAGATCATACATCTCACTAGACTGTCACTTTTAGCACATTTAGCAACATGGCTTAATGCTAATGCAAAATTTAACCCAGTGTTACTTCAGTGTTTTAAAGTCATAAAATGAATAAAACAGTGTTTAACATAAAGCAAGGAAAAAACAATGCTACATTACAAAATGCTAAATTCTAACTAATAATAGTAATTAATTGTGCATAGTAAGAACAGAAAAACAAATTTTAACCTGAGATTCTGAGCCAAATTACAAGGCGGTAAAATGATTCAAATAAAGAATTTTATATATAGACTACAGAGAGCAATAATGTGCCTCAACTTCTCCATTTCAGTGCATTTTTAGCACTCCGACAGGTGTGTTTTTTACATATTGTTTTGATAGAGGGAAACAAGATACAGTACAATTCTAATTTCACAATTATTTATTCTTCAGCCATTGTTCTTCGCATAAAATAAGTATAGGCTGTATACAAAGTGACCAACATTTGGTTTTTAACCTCTGAAAATGGGTAATATTCAAAAATCTGAATATGAAGCCTCACTGGCATCCCCATATCTCTGGGACTGAACAATAAAGGGCCTTGAAAATGAAGATTCCAAAATGAATCTAAAATCATATTGCAATATCCTTTAATACTTCTTGAGTTAAAGGCACGCAAACTTTTGAGAAAGAATACTTATGGCACTCAGTCGGGTATCTTCAGTGCAGTTGTTGGGACAGAAGGGAACAAGATAGTATATTTTATGCAGAAATGTATTCATATCTTGTATTACAGAAACTGTATCTAATATCGTCATTTAGTTCGAATTCAGTCCAAAAACATTAAAGTATATCACTGTTTTTAATCTGAGCCATTGCTGATTACATTAGTCACGCTCCGACAACAAGTTACCTGTAGGTTGAGCCAATCTGTGATAAACTCGGACAGCTCTGGCACTTTCCAAAGTGGTAACAGTGTTTATGTCACTGCCGTTAAACCGATTTATCCTAAATATGTCCACCTTGCTCTCTCTGGAGGGTTCAGAGCACGTCGCAAACAGGTAATCTTCAAAGAGCGCTAATCCGTACAGGTGCGACACCTAGAAAGAGAAACACAGAGATGGGGAAACAGAAAGACTCATCTAAAGGCCATGGCACCTCTTCGACTTAATTCTGAACACAACACAAATACGTCTGCTTAAATTTGCTTCTTTAATCCATCCAGCTATAGAGCCGATGTAACATTCGGTGAATAAACAGCAGCCCTGACAGACACCAGTTGAAATATGCAGGGATCTTTGATGTCACATCTGTGCTACAAATTACCGGCGGGTAGCGTCGAGGCTTTGATTTCGAGAAAAAAAAGGAGAAAGACTGACGTTAAAAACAAATGAGTTAGAGGTAGCGGAGTTCATTTCAGGTTATCTTTCAGTGCCAGCTTTGAGAAAAAAGTACCAATATAGCCTTCGATAGAGTCCCAGGGAATATGCTAAAGCTGAGCCTCGCAGGAAATGGATGAACAAATCAATAAAAAAAGCACACAAAAGAGTTGTAGTGGGAAGCCAGGACTCTGCAAGGTCAAAATAACCCGATGCTCAACCAGGCTAACGGTTCTGGCTGGGGACAATGAGACCATGACAAAAGTGTCAAGGAAAACAAGTCCTAACGCCGCATCTTGAAATAAACGGCCACAGTTTGGGTGCATACTTCCTGTGATTTCACAAGTGGAATATTCATTTAGGAACAATTTTCCTGACAAGAAAAACTCATTGGTTTTGACACAGTTTGCTTATTTTTTAATGCTGATCAATCAAAGGTTTGACTGTGAAAGATTAAACTGGGGGTTATGTATACTGTTGACAGGAAAGTTGTTCCACTAACAAAAATGGCTGAATTCATGGTCATCACTACTGCATTCAAATTCAAGCCAACATAGGAACTTTTGTCCCTAAAACACTAAAAGCACTGTGGAAACTCTGAACATTTAAAAAACCCAAGCAGTACGTTGACAAGATGTTGATACTTAGCATGAAAAACGTCTGAAAATTGTACAAATCATGTAAACCATGAACACCTGCACACAGGCACTTTTTCAAAAGGGATAGAAGGAATTTGTGAAACACTTTTCTTAAATATCGCATCACAGTATTAGTTAACACCAGATGTCTCATAAGGCTGATAAACAACCGCGGATGGATTATCTATTGTTTTGGAGAAAAATGCATGGGTTTGACAATGCCCTTGGCCCGTACTATGAACTATGGATGAAATTTATACTGAATTTATGAAGCTATGAATTTTGTAACACCATACTTTTGGGCCTGTTGGAAGGGTGAGGGAGAGAGGCCAAACTTTATAGCCTTCAAAATAAACTGCTTTAAGAGTTATTCAAAGGAGCATCATTTATCACAGCTTTACTGCTGACTTTTAAGGCAGCTGGGTAAAATATATGCAAGAACTTCTTTTAGATAGCTTAGTTGAATAGAGGTCACCAATCTTTGCCGGTCTAGACTTTCACATGCTGGTCTGGACCAGCATAAACAAGATGTTTACCACCTAGTGGGGGATTCACATGCAAACGGCAACACATCTTGTGCTGTATGCTATATGTTATGCGAAACTCAGCACACAAAAAGCTTAGTATGTCCAACTTATGTGAAAAACAGTATGTCAAAACAGTAGTATGAACGGCAATATTAACAGAAAGCCAATATTCATAGTTTGTGAAAAACAGTGTGCCATAAAAACAGTATGTTCGAATTTATAGCATTTGAAAAATAGTATGTCAAAAAAAGTAGTATGTAAAAGCTTAAGTATAGTATGTCTGAATTCACAGTATTTGAAAAATAGTAAGCCAAAAGAGTAGTATGACCAAATTCCAAATATTCAAAGAAAAAAACACACACCAAAAAAGTAGTCNAAATAGTAAGCCAAAAGAGTAGTATGACCAAATTCCAAATACTCAAAGAAAAAAAACACACACCAAAAAAGTAGTTTCCGAATTCATGATATTCAGAAATAGTACGCCAAAAAGTAGTTTCCGAATTCATGTTATAAAAGAGCCAAAAGGCGCCAATATTAACAGTACACCAAAATTCATAGTTTTTGAAAAACAGTATGTACGCCAATATTGACAGTACACCAAAATTAATCATTTTTGAAAAACAGTGTGCCAAAACAGTAGTACTGTATGTCTAAATTCAAAGTATTTTGAAAAAAAAAAATGCAAATATAGTCCAAATTTACATTGAACCCCAAAAGAGTAGCAGGTCCAAATTCATAATATTCAAAAGAATAGTACACCAAAAAAGTAGTATGTCCGAATTCATGTTACTCAAAAAAGTAGTATGTAAGCCAATATTAACAGTATGCCAATATTCGCCGTTTTCTAAAAAACAGTGTGCCAAAAAGTAGTTAGTCTGGATACACGGTATTTGAAAAAAATTCATAGTTATCAAAAAGTAGTATGCCAAAAAGCAGTATGGCCGAATTCATATTATTGAAACAAAAGCATGCATGCCAATATCAGTATGCCAATGTTCATAGTTTTCCAAAAACGCCAAAAAAGCGCCAAAAATGTAGGATATTCAAATTGATTAAAAAATTTAAAAAAAAAAACAACAACAAAAAACCGGACGCCAAGTGTAGTATGTCAGAAATTTGAAAACTAATATTTTTTTAAAAAATGTAGACAAAAATTACCCAGATCAGATGACCTTCGACTTCTACTTCAGAATCTACTGCAGAGATTCTGGATTGTGTATTTGATGGACACTCTACTATCCCATGAAGCCACGGGAGAGGAGTAAATGGCAGTGAAGTGACGCAACTGGTAGGTCACTTGATGGTGACAGCACAGCGGATGTAGTATGTTCGAATTTCATTCATACTACCCATTTTCAGACAAGTACTTTTACATACTTCATAGTTTTCCAAACCAAATGTAGTACCTACAATACAGGAATGCAATTTCATAAACAGCTTTGAGCTTTTTCGCATCAAGATCATTGGTTCAAGAAGAAGATTGAGCACATCTTACCGAGTTTCCTTGGATGATTGTGTGTCTGTTCTTGCCATTGTAATCCACAACTTCGATAAAATCCAGATAAGCGTCTGCCCAGTAGACAAGCTTCTTGACCAAGTCCAATGTCACGGCGGTCGGCTGTTCAGTTTTATACTCTACTATCCTTGTTCGGTTGGTGCCATCCATATTGCAGCGTTCCACCTTGGCTACCGTCCCATAGTCCGTGAAAAAGAGTTTTCTGGTGGGGGGGGGGGCAAGAACAGAGCAGTTTTAAACCGGAATCTACTATCTGACGTAAATTAAATCAAAAGTCAAGGCCGTTTAAGATTTAATCGATCCGCTCATACCCATTATTTTTCTATTCTGCAAAATATTGTGCCAGAGCCGAATGCTTGCAGTAACAACAGCGCAATTAAACCGAGGCACCATGAGCAAGAGCTGAATGAATGGGCCGCAGTATGATATTTCTCTTTATACTAACAAATACTGACAGCGGAATAAGAGAGGGGGAGGTCATCCGCATTACTCCGCACGAGGATTCTGGCACAGAAACACTCCTCGTCGTCTGAAAGCGACAAACCGGTCCCAACAGCAAGCACAACTCAGCACTGCATACAAATGAATGTTTACCAAGAGACCAAAGACTTTCTCACGTCACAGACGCGTAGATGACTCGACATCAGATAAGGATGATTTATTCACTCTTATGAAAAATTCAACCAAGAGCCTCCTCTAGGACGCATGATCATTTTAAGATAGTACAAATAGCTGAATATTTTTGCATAGGTCAACGAATTATGAACTATTTGTTTGGAGAGGATTCTAAAAGGTCATTTTATTGACCTTTTATCAGTTCTTTAGACTTCAGTGACCATGTAATGAAAGTATGACAAAAAATCTTTCACCGATGATTTTTTTTTTAATCAAGGTATTTATTTATTTATTTACTTACTACTACTACTACTATTAACAATAATAATATTAATAATATTCTTATTTTTATTATTGTCTACTTGAAATGTACTATGTAATACATTAAATTTAGATTAAATTACTTCAAATCAAAAGGTACTTTATCCCAATATGATACTAATAATAATCATCAAACTATTTATTACTTTTATGTCATCATCGTTAAACTTTTAGCACTATTTTGTAAACAATTCAAGATGTTGACTCTGATGACGATGATTTTTAATATTAATACTTGTGATTTACTTCAATTTATATTTATATTTCTAAAATAAATGACATAAAATATACTTCAGCACAACAACAATAATAATAATAATAGTAATAATAATAATGATGATAAACATCATTCTTTTTTATTGCAATTTTGCCTTTTAGGCCTATTAGGATAAGATAGTATAGCGTAGATAGGAAACAAGGAGGGAGAGAGCGAGGGAGGTGGGATTGGGAAAGGTCCGGGATTCGAACTCGGGACACCCGCAACGCAACAGCGTTATATATATATCGCCACACTTTCCACTAGGATATCGCTGCCAACTACACATATCATTCATAAATTAACTGATGTGCAATCACAGCTATGCGTGTGGTATAGTGCCTTATTACTCATAGTAGTAGTCACGTTGTTTAATTTTTTTTTTTTTTTCCAAATATAATCTACCCCAGTTTTAACAAAAAAAGGCTGCTACCATCTCATACAAATGAAAGGACCTAATGGTCGTGTTAGCAAGCATACCCCAAGATGGGATCCAGCGCTAGGCCTTTAGGGTTCTGGACGTCCAGGTCGATGATGGTGACACATGCATCTCCCTGTTCGCTGCACACGAATATCCGGTCGTTCACTCTGTCTACGAAGTAGAAGTTTCCTGTCAACCAGTCAATGGCCATATGCTCCACATCTACATGGAAGAAACCATTCATTTTTAGACATGGGACATAAGAGTTTGTAAACTGGGATCTGGTAGTTAGAAACAATTAATAATTCATGCATGCTTCAAAGAAGCAACAACTGACATTCAACGACCTGACATGCACACTTGACTCATTTAACCTTGTGACATTAAACACTTCATTAGCAGATCATTAAACACTTCAAAAGGTAAAAGAAGTGAAAAAAGAGACTAATGAGAAAATTTATATGGACATTAAACACAACACTCAAGTTCATAAAACTTCAAAGAACATTAGTTGGCACTTGCTCTGAATTAATCATCAAAGTTACAAAACGGTCCTTAATTTGCGCTTTGAGACTTGACGTGCGTACTTACTTTGTAGGTTCTGACCTATCCGTATCTGGTGTTTTTCTGAAAAGCCTTTGAGTTTGGTCATGCGGGCACACCACAGCTGACCTGTATCCTGTGCCACTGAGAGCCAACAGAGAGACTCCTCTCTATAAATAAAGTCCAATATTTGAGTCCCATTTGTCTCCATGGACTTGAGATTTGGCATAGATGATCCATTGAGGTAAACAACTGATATAGAATTCATATTTGCTGTCAACAGAACTGGAGGTTTATCACCAGGATCTGAAAGAGGGAGCACAAAATGCACAGAGGTACTGTGGACATTTCAATAATAAATCTGAACCAATAATTGTCCAATAATAATAAATCTGTTTCTCTGAACCAACAATTGTCATTTCCACCACATTTTTGATATATTTATATATAAACACCCATATATACATGAATATTCATGTGTTACATGAACATACAGTATATAAATTACTACTTATAGTTTTGCTTATATAGAAATTAAAACAGGTTCATCAAGAAGCCCACACTTAAGGAAAAAAAGTCTAATTGCTGAGACACATATTATGCAGACGTAAACTTTGTGATCGGCTTGTGATTTTTTTTTCACACTAATGAACAGACACCATGAAGTGCAATTAAATCTGAGCGTGTAATCATCTCTAAACTTGATAGACAGTCGCAGGTCGGGATGGATGGGCTCTGATTGACTTTCCATTAAGGCCTCCCCTGTTTATCTCTCCCACGGCTCTGTCATAGCCCAGCTCGCTGGCGGCCATTTGCATATTGATGACAATAAGTGTAACTGACACTCACATCAGGCGAATGACAGTGTCATCTATACTAATGCACTCGGATGATCGCCACTGTGACCGCGCTACTCGACTGAGGGTTTCCTGTTCAATCAAACATCCCAGAGGGCATTGTGTTTACCCATCTAGTCCAGACTACTTCTTAGGATGTTAAAGACGACTATAATTTAAATGCTGATTGAAATGTCAAGAGTGGAGTTTGTTGACCTTTCCTTGTTTTCAGCATTGAACACTCTAGTGGTTCTTGCTAAGAGACAATTCTCTGTAGTAAATGCTATTATTATGTGCTAATACTTATATTAAGTATTTCAACAACCCTATTACAGCTTGAAACCACACATAAATGTAAAACAACAACAACAAAAAAAAAAACAGAAGCCTTTAGAAACAGGCTAGCAACAACCCAGAATCCCAACAATCACAGCAATGTGCTAAAATCCCTTATAACACCTCAGCAACAGCTAGCAACTACCCAGACCCTCAGAGCTCCTTAGAAACCAGTTAACAACTATAGAGAACATCGTAGAAACCACATGTGTTAAACCCCTCTCAGACCCTCTTATAGCAAGCTAGCAATTACCTAGGACCTCCAGCAACCACATACTGTAGAAATGCACTTAAAAAACCCTCAGAAATTCTTAGCAACTGGCTAGCAACTACCTAAAATGATATATAAGTCATATAGAATGTGCTGAAACTCTCAGAACCCTTAGCAGCAGTCTAACAACTACCCAGAACCCCCAACAAAGACATACTGGAGCAACATGCTAAAAAAAAAACCCTTCAGAACTTTTTATCAGCCAGCTAACAACTACTCAGAACACTCTCAAAACCACATAGCAGTGTGCTAAAAACTACTCAGGAACACTTCAGTTGCCTGTCAGCAACAGACTAGCAGCTACTCAGAACCCCAGCAACCACTGTAGCAATGCACTGAAACAAAATGACCTAAAAGTCATATAGAAATAAAAAGCCCACAGAAAATTTAAAGCAACCATTTTGCAACTACACAGAATATTACCAAATCACATAACAATGGGCTAAGAATCTTTCAGAACCCCTTTGGCAACAGCCCTGCTGAAAAAACATGCTGGTTAGATATGTTTCGACACTGGGATGCTGGTTTATGCTGGTTTTTTTCTGGTTTATGCTGGTCCACTGCTGGTTTATGCTGGTCCGTTGCTGGCTTATGCTGGTCCTATGCTGGTTTATGCTGGTTCTTTGCCAGCACATGACCAGCATAAGCCAGCAAAGGACCAGCATAAACCAGCAAAGCACCAGCAGAAACCAGCAAAGGACCAGCATAAACCAGCAAAGCACCAGCATAAACCAGCAAAGGACCAGCATAAACCACCAAAAAAACAGCATAAACCAGCATCCCAGCGTCAAAACATATCTAACCAGCATATACTGTTTTTTCAGGCAGGGATAACAATGAGCTAAAAATCTTTCAGAATCCCTTGGCAACAGGCTAGCAATCACCCAGAACCCCAACAACAATATTGTAGCAATGCACTAAAACTACCAAAAACTACTAAAATTACCTAGAAGTCATCTAGAAATGTACTAAAACTCAGCAGAACCTTTAGCAGCTACTCAGCAACTACTCAGAATCACATAACGATGGGCTAGAAATACTTCAGAACCCTTTGGCAACAGGCTAACAATAACCCAGAATCCCCTGCAACCATACTGTAGCAATGTACTAAAACCCCTTCAGAAATTACTAGCAATTTCACAGAACACCCTAAAAACAACATAACAATGTGTTAAAAACCATTCTCAGCTATACAGTAAACAAGCTAGCTATATAACACTGTTGGAACCACATACTGTAGCAATGCACTAAAAACACTTAATGAACGTCTAAGCAAATAGGCCCCCCCCCAAAAAAAAAAAAACACTAGCAATGTGCTAAAAATCAGTTTATTGTTAGAGTTTATTACTTTTTTACAGATTTAGAGCAGTCGTTCATCTCTCCAGCACTTAGTACAATAACTTGTTGACATAATATTTGATTTATGCATGGGTTAAATTATTTTTAGACTTGTGCTTTTAAAGCACCGTTGAAGATCAAAGTAAAATACATGTTGCTTAATGTGCTTTTTTTTGGACTGGAACTGGAACTGGAACTAACACGGATGATAAATGGACTCACCTGTTTTGGCTTTGCAGGATCGTCTGTTGGCCTGCAGGCTGAAGCCATCTGTGCAAGCGCATCTGTACGATCCCTGCGTGTTCATACAGATTTGACTGCATGTCCCAAAATCCCTGCATTCATCATGATCTGTGGGCAACAGCGGGGCTATTTATTAAACGCTAAATGTGCTCAAACATGACCTAAATATGCAAACCCAACTCTTAATGTCACCATTCTGCAGCAACCTATCAAAAAACATGAATATGCAAATGCATGTTTGGGGAGGGAAGGGTGAGTAAATTGCTGTTTTGGTTAACATAACCATAATTTATCATGAAATCAACAACAATTTCTCTGAGGTTCGAGTTTCGAGCTTTTCTAGAGACCTTAAAAATAATATTAGCTGAGGCAACTTTTTATGAGTACTCTTTTCTGTGCCTGATTAGAACTGCGAAATAAAAAATTGGAATAATGTGAATATCTTTCAAATTACCAAAGCTAAAAATGGTGCTGTTTAATCATTTTGAGGTAGCTAACAGCTTACAAGCTTATAACGCAAACATAACATTTTTCATTTTTATAGGTACTCTATTCGATGCCTGATTGGGAACCAGATTACACATTTTTCCTAATAAGAAAAAATGTGACTGATGTTCCTAAAGTGCTACAATTAAATTCAATGATATTTCTAAAGAGTCAAATTCTTCAAACAGAATTCAAATGGTAACAACCCTCACCTCTGCACCGCTTCCCATCCTCATCCAGTTCGAAACCTTCCCCACAGAAACAGGACGTCCCGTTTCTCATGATCACACAGTCAAACTGACACCTCCGCTCCTTGCAGCTACGCACCAACTCTGAGAAGACACAAACACACATTTAAACTTTGATTCACAGTCTTAATATCAAGCACAGAGTTTGCCCTCCCAATGAACATGCATTTACACTCGACAAAACCCTCCATAAAAGCACAATGCCATTTCACCAGTATGAAATCATTTTTTAAAAGTTGAACAGATGCAGCCTCATTACGAGACCATGATTCAGCGCTTTTTAAGTGGCACTTAAGGCCTGTTTCCGTGGATGCAATTCTTCCCAGCGAGCTCCCGCTCCAAATCGCTGTCAATACACAACAGTGGAGTACAAATTTAAGGCCCATTGTGTGATATTTATCACCTGTACAGCCTCATAATGAGGGACATTTTGACGACCACATTCTCCTGGATTGCTCGCCAAATGAAGATGACCCCGTCTTTATATATTGATCCCAGAATAGGTTGAAAAATAGCAGTGATTTATAAAAGCCTGGGTGGCAGTCTGTTTGAATTACAATAGCCATAGCCCATATTTGATGTTTTTATTCATCTAGGGGTGTGGCTAACAGGTCACCTTGCTTTTCTTTGTCATTTGTGACGGTTTTAAGTGCGTGACAATACTGGAAAGAGTGAGAAATAGAAAGATTGCAGATGGTTTAGCCGTCTAATCGTGAGCGAGAGAGATTTTTAGCGTGCATTTGCTATGGAGCCCACATTAATAATAAGCATTGCACTGAGAAATTCATCGACCCACCCGAGGCACGCGTTCAGAATGGCTCGAGTCTGACAGTTTTAAATTAAGTACTTCTTTAAAAATGTATCACAGCGTTTAAGGGTAATGCAAAGCGTTTTACAATATGAGTTTAACTGAAAGTGAAATATAATGGCTTTTTATCTATTACAGGGAATGTGTATCCACTTCAGCTGAAAGATGTTTAACTATTTATATGTGGGACTAGCAATGGGAAGCGACTAACAGTTCTTGAAATATTTCATAATCTTGGCTATAAAGGATTCTTTATTTATTTATGCAGATGGGGAATCTGAGCCACTAAATCTGTAGTTTTATTCTTTCACATAACAAGAACTGGGAGCAACGAGAGCAGAAGTAACATATTTTGTGTTTCACATAAGAAAAAAAAAAAACATCGGATATGAACAACAAGATGGTAAGTAAATATATGACAAATCATTCATTTTGGGGGTGAACTAACCCTTTATGACTAACGCTTGACTTGACTAGTCATCAGTACGACATTTGACACTAAAAGCAATCCAAGACAGTTTTTCTCACTGAGAAAACAACATGAACTTAAAATGAATAACGGACTTCATATGCATTAGATGTGTGCCAAAAATATGGCGGAATATATGACCGAGGAGGAAGCTGGCCTAACTAATAGTCAGATTTTGCAACAGCACGCCAAACCAACACATATAAATGACATAAAACCTCAGAAATTAAACTGACATGATTTAGCGCCAAACAAAAAGTGTAAATAAAGTCTTTGTCAGTGTAAAAGAAAAAGCGGTTATTGCAATCGTAAATTTTGATCTGCAAAAATTTTTTTTACACCTAAGCCCACAGAATTTGACTTTCCTGATATTATTTCTAAAAGACCTTTTGATAACCCTATAAAAATGTCAGTATTTGCCCATTAAAAACAGAAACTTTGCAGAAATAAATCAAGGAAAAAGAATGTGAAACTCCATATATTTACAAAGGCAGCTGACTTTAAATGTTGCAGCATTGAAATGAATGAAAAGTTACAAGCATTGATCCAAGAGGAGGAAACTAGACCTCTACGATTCAAAACAGCAGGTGGGAGAGTTGATTATCGGATAAAAATTAATCTTTGGAAAAATCAAAGCTTATGCTAGGAGTCCAAAACTTCAAAC
>SCHK01167286.1:4246-18295 GCA_004124795.1 Poropuntius huangchuchieni | reverse complement strand
ATACACGTTCTGATTGGTCAGATCGCCTGTCAATCAAGCTCCTTGCGAAGGGTCAATTGTTTGGATTTTGGCATTTTAAACTATTACTGCACACTACGTGTCTCAAAAAAGATGGAAAATACTGTCTTGAATTTTGCAGCACACTGAATGATCATTCTTCATCAGAGAAATCTACATTAACTACATAAATTGCCCTGATTTTAACATTAAAAAAAAGCCTTGAAACCTAGGCCTTACAGACAGAGACATATAAACATTCGTAATTAGTTAATATGTTTCATCATATTAATATAATAACTTTTATAGACCAAGGTAAAAGAACTCTTCATTTCCCAGAATTAATTACCTGAGCTGAATTTCTTTGCATTGGAATTCAGTGAATTTCTGTGTTCGTGTGCACTTAGCCGTATATAACTGACATGACTTTCATTCAATCTGCAACATTCTGTCAGTGCCATATGGAACATGTAAGGACACACCAAACTCAGACAAAAGCTGTTGACTGCATGACATCAGCACTGAATACCCATGAGGTTCCTCAGCAAAGTCTGTTTTGTTATCGCTAACAGCATTTAGCAAGTTTCCTCGCAGAGCGACAGACGCACAGGGAGAGAAGAGAGACTGAAATATGACGTGAGGAGTAAAAAGTGTTTTGTAAAAGATCTTCTCCATGCAGACAGATGTCCTGCCAAGTGGATTCAACACTCTGAGCTTAGTTTCTTTCCCCATGTTGAGACAGATAATAGGGCCTAATTTCCTTTTAGATCAACCCTCCTCAATTTGCTCTTGTTCTAATTTCAGTTTCGCTCATCAAATTGCTGTATATGGATATGGGTGCACAGAGAAGTCATATATATATATCAGACCCCTTAAATACAGCTTCACAATTAGCGCCACCTCTTCTCTTTTTTTTGCAATCCTCTTATCTTTTCTGAACACTTATCCTCTCTCTTTGGGTTCTTCTATGTCTCTCCCCGGTCCGCCCCTTCTCTTGAAGCTATAACACCAGCTCATTCCGTCAGATGCCTAGCAACAATGCTCCACTAAATCTATCAGGAGGAAGAAGATAAGTCTCGCCTAATTCCCGTTAAAGCAGCACTTTCATTCTCACCTTCCTCCTCCTCTATTTGTATCTTACCTGTGATGTCCAGTCTCAATTATCCTCCCTTCCACATTTCCTACACTATCATCTCTCTCACTTCCTATTTTGGTGTCCAAAGCTCTCCCCTTTTTTCTGCACTGTCTTTAGATTTCTCTCTCTCTGTCTGAGTGTTGAAAGTGGAGAAGGGTTCAGAGAGTTGCTGTAGTATAAAAGGACTAATATAAAGAATATTTACAAGGTGCTTTATTACATCAAAGAAGCAAAGAGTTTATATATAAGGCTAAACTTGTTCTGGGTAAGAAAATGTCTTTCTTTCTTTAAACAAATTGCTACTTTTACTCAGCAAGGACACATCAAGTTGATCAAAAGTGAGAGTACCTTGACAATGTTAAGATTTTTATTTCAAATAAATGCTGTTCATTTAAATGTCTTATTTATACTGGAAATTTTTTTTTATATTAACTGTTTTTGACATGGATAATAAGAACTGTTTCTTGAGCACCACATCTTCAAATTAGAATGATTTCTGAAGGAACATGTGACAACGAAGACTGTTGTGATGGCTAATGAAAATTCATTCACAACATTAGTGTTTTACTGCAAGATATTTTGAAGGATGTGTTTTTGTCCATATGGAAATCAGTGGGGTCCATCAACTGTTCAGCAAAAGAAAGAAACAGGTTTGGAACACCTTGATTTTAGCAATGATTATTTTAGCAATGATAGTTGGACAAAAGTGTTTTTAAAAAAAAAAAAATAGTTTAAGTCCAATTAAAATCAATTTTTTAAAACACATTTAGAGATCTGACACCTGACATGTTACCAACAGCACAGAGCTTCAGTGACCTTTTTACTCACTGTCGATTAATTTGCATCAATTTAATCACTGTCAGTTTGAAAGCCCCTTTAACAAATAACCACTAAACATTCTCTTACTGCACAGTACTGTGTTTTGGATTTAAATTAGAGTTTAATGAAGCTAATAAAACACTCTCAGTTTCTTATAAAAATGAGATTAACACAAACACATTCACACTGCCATTACCCAAAGGTCTAAATATCCACAGATCAACAACAGCAATTTCTTGTGACAAGTGGTGAGCAGGTGCACATGATGAGCGGCGTGACTCTAAACACAGTTCTACGCAAAACACAGCAGCTCTTTCTGATCTTCGTCGAAATTTCTCAAACGCGCCAAGCAGGTGTTAAAGAGTTTTAATCTTTCCCATAGAGCAGGCCTCCTCATGCGTTCACGTTGCCTCAGCTGGTGATGACTCAAATCTCATCATTACGCTTTCTAAACAATCACCGTCCGACTTCCCACATGCACTGCACTGTTTTGTGCTGTTTGGTGTGACAACACGCTAATGAGCAAGCTGAGAATGAAATGATAAATAAGTGTTTGTGTAATGAGAGGAGAGCGGCTCTTTGTATAGCGTTTGTGTGAATCTGGGGAGGGAAGAAGGAAGGAAGGAACGAACGAAAGATCATTAGTTGCCCTCTATAATGAGAATTATGAGAAAAAATTCACCCAAATTTGAATATTTTGTCATCACTGACTTACCCTCTGGTCGTTTCAAATCTATATGACCTTCTTTCTTAAGTAGAAAACAACAACAAAGGAAGTTCACGGATGTAGATTGCCAAAGTTCTCCCTCGACTGTTCAACAATATTATTGATGAGGGCGCCACTCTCTCAGTGTGGGCCGCCAGCGTTAAGTCCCCAATCTGGAAAGGCAAAGGCAATATCTGTGAATATGACACTTAACGCTCGATCTGCCTGCTTTTCCATGCCATGAAAATATTTGAGTGTGCAATCGAGGCCAGTTTCTAGAAGACCGTCTCCAGTCCCAATCAGTGTGGATTTGACGCATGTGATGCGACCCACACCATCAAGCTGCTGCCGGATAGGCACCAGGAGAAGAACCAATGAGCACACATAGCCTTTCTTGACTCGCTTGCCCTGGCACCTCACCTGGCATTACCTCTACTCTCACGGCACCCCCAAAGTATAGGTATGGTGGAACCAACTCCTTTATGCCAACACCACCAGTGTTTTCCGATGCCCCAAGGGCCTGTCCGAACTGTTTTAAAACACGGTTGGCGTACACCAGGGATCTGTCCTTTCCCCGCTCCTGTTTATCCTTTGCGGATATTCAGGCATCTCAACCTTGGTCATTTCTATTCGCCCATGATATTTTCCAAGCTGACAAAACACATTGTGGGCTTGAATGTCAAGTGCAAGATTGGAGTGAGTGGCTGGACATGCATGGATTGCGCCTCAACATCAAGAAGACTGAGAATATGGAGTGCGGGCCTCAGACTGTTGGGAGTTTGAGGGCAGCCACTGAACAAGGTCACCAAATTCAGATATCTCGGTTTGCTCTTTAGGAGCGACAGCTACTTTCTCCGCGATGCCTGCTCCAACATGGGGTGGCTCAAATGGTGACGGGCTACGGGCATTCTCTGTAACTGCCAAATGCC
Organism: Poropuntius huangchuchieni; assembly: GCA_004124795.1. Classification (NCBI taxonomy): domain Eukaryota; kingdom Metazoa; phylum Chordata; class Actinopteri; order Cypriniformes; family Cyprinidae; genus Poropuntius; species Poropuntius huangchuchieni. The sequence goes on along the minus strand of SCHK01167286.1, from coordinate 14,709 downwards.
TATAACCACTCAAGGGCGAGAACTACGAAACCGCTGTATGCCCACTGTACGGTTCTACATCCTGGCCAGCAACCAAAAAGCATGAGCAGACGCTCCACGGTATGGAGATAAAGATGCTTTGCTGGTCCCTCGGGCCTCATGCAACTCGACCACATTATGAATGAAGATGTCCATAGGCGCATGGCGCCCATTGTCAACAAGATGCGCAAAGCCCAACTCCGTTCCCATCAGAAGTAGCGATGATACAGTTGCGAAAATGGCCTACCAGGTGGTCACCAGGCAAAGGACTTTGCGTATAGTCAATAATGCACTGGGCCGAGCCAACTGGTGAAAGGCATGCAAACAACGGACCCTGCGTCAACGTAAGACACATCCAATGATGAAGACTGTTTTTACTGTATATTTAAATCAAAGATATGCAGCCTTGATAAACACTAGGTATCTTTAAAAAACAATTTTACTGACCCCAAACATTTGATCAGTAGTTCATTAAAAGTTCAGAAAAGATCAAGTAGTAAGAGAAGGCATAAAGGTTTGGAATGACATGATGTTGCATAAATAATAAGATTTTTGCATAATCTGTCTTTCTTAACATCTACCTCCTTCTTTCTTCCACCTCCCTCTAAGCCTGAGTCGTCTTCACTCTCTCAGCTGCGCCTTGCTCTCAGTTGCTTCTTCCTTTCTCTCTTGGGCGATGGACATGCTAGCCATATAAGCCTTGGATAATGAAGTCTGTGTATGGTGAAATATGATTGAAATCCTTTTAGTGCTGGCTTATATCGACTCTCTTGTTTGCAGTCAAAGGCACCTCTCTCTCTCCTTCTCCACACCCCTCCCGCTTCCCTCTTTCCATCATGTTTTGATGTCAACTAATGGTCTATGTACAAAATTCTCCTCCGGTGGGTACCGAGCTAGACATAATGGGGATATCTCATCTCATGACCTGAAAAATATCTTCCTAGGACGCAGACCTTCTCCTGTCCTTCTGCGAGTTTCCAGACGAAAGCCTCCTTTATACATTCATTAGTAAATCATCACGTGGAGATGATTTACTTGTTGTGGACTGGAAAACACAGACTGTTGTAATATGACTTTGCTTAAGATCAAATCATTCAAAGAAAATGATGCAATATTTTTGGAAAATATTTAGAAAGGTAATACTACACTAAAAATTATCTGGAAATTCTCCAATACTGGACAAATTAAAACAATGTAAAAAGGTTAATTTAATGTAATAACATAAATAATATAATATAGTATAATAACAGTACAATAGGTAACAAAAGAGTTATTACCTATTAAATTAAAAAAATTGTTATCATAGTTACATAAAAAAAATTAAAAAAAAATTCCAAGATGACAGTCATGGCAACTTAATATTCTAAGTTTAGCCATTTTTTCAAAATAGTTATTAAGGACATCAATTTAATTCAAAGTGGAGAAATAAAGCCGTACTAACTGTTGCCTTCTTTTGTCAACTTCAGTTCTAGGGACACCTAATTTTTTACACTTTATAAGACCTATGAAAATTCATGAAACACATTCATCTTGAGTGAAAGTATTAATGTTTTGCAATGTGGGTGAAAATGTGCCATAAAAATAGAAATCTTGTATGCTCTGCTCATGAATTATGAAAGCATCTTCCTTAGCAGTGAAATGAAATTCCCAGTCTGCTCCTATTATTGAAAAATGAGACAAACAGGGGCTCTCAGCATTAGCACATGACTAGCTCTGAGAAGAGATGAATACAATTGAGAATAAACATCGTAAATATTTGCTGGGGAAATCAGAGCAGATGTTTGTCCAGTGTACCAGATATTCCTTTATTATGGATCTCACAAGCTGCGACAAGTCCTGCTGTTACACAATAAATTCTGCTGCTGTTCTTTGATTCTTTAAAGAGATAGTTCACTCAAAAATGAAATTCATCATCATTTACTTACTGTCATGTTGTTCTAAAACCTTTGTTTTTTACCTGTAGAACACAAAGGGGCCTTATCTACACAAGAATGACTAAGCTGCTCATTTCTATAAATTGAAAGTGAGTGATGAAAATGGTTTTTTTTCCACAGCATTTTTTATTTTTAAGCAATATTTTCAAGACCATACATTCAATTGACCAAAACAAAACAATACTGTATGGTTTCAGAAGACTTCAGGCAAGTTATCTGGGCTACTTTATAGTAATTTTTAAGCTTGACGGCACCTTTCCCCCATTCCCTTTCACTGTATGCAAAAAAAAAAAAAAAAAAAAAAAACTCAAATTCTGCTAAACGCCTCTGTTGTTGCTCCATGGAAGAAAGCCAATGAGTAAATGGTGATAGAACTTATTTTTTGCCTGAAAATTCTAAGAAGAACATTTGCCTGGGCTTTATGAAGAGCAAGGCTATTAATGTGATAAATGAGAAGAGAAAATGTCAGAGAGGCAGAAAGGCTTCTGTTACTAAGAATCTGCCACTTTCTTCAGTTGTTATTTGTTGTATATTCTTAAACACTTTATTGTCGTAGAGTACAATATGTGCATCTATTTGCCAAAAGTCAGTTCGTGATTTATTTTAAGATCACTGTTTTTTTTTTTGCACATAAAAAGTGTGCCAAAAAGTCAACACTGTTTCTGCTGGGAATAGAATTTGTTTAAAGTCAATACTGCATTTAACAACACACAAAATTTCACACATAACTGTTTCACCTCTACAGAGTTATACAAAAGTTTAAAAGCTGTTGGAGGCTTAAAGATACAGTCCACCCCAAAAATGAAGATTCTGTTATCAAGTACTTGCCCTCATGTCATTCTAAACCTGTATGACTGACTTTCTTCTGTAGAACACAAAAGAAGATATTTTGAATAATGCTGGCAACCAAAACATTTCATTCATACTGACATGCATTGCATTTCTGTTCATACTATGGAAGTCAGTTGGAACCAAAACAGTTTGGGTACCGACATTCTTCAAAATATCTTCTTTTGTGTTCCACAGAACAAAGTCAGTCATACAGATCTCAAACAACATGAGGGTGAGTGAACAATGACAGATTTTTCAAATTTGGGTTTTCCTTTCATATCGCTTTACTGATATCAACTGAAGGATTACCTAATGTAAACACTTTTACATTGCCAGTTTAACATTAGCATTTGATTATACGTTTCGGTGCACAATTGCTTGTAAAAATACTACATACTGTATATATCATGTTGGCTTGTAATCTAACCACCATAATCTATCCTCCGTCTTCTAAAATCATTTTGGGTGAAAGCATCAGTTAAATGGCTGAAATGTAAATCACGTTGTGGTTATAAATACTGAGAGAAACTCCAGGAGTCAGTCACAAGGGGGCACTCTGAAGCCTACATGCCACAAAGGAAGACAGGAAGGCGAAACAGAAGAAGGAAAAAAAGGAGAGGCTGAAGGAGGGTGATGCCTCTGGCAAGACAGAGGTGTCACCTTGTCATACAATATTTAACCGAACACCTGTGAGATGATATCACATTAACAAAACACTCTAGTCAGCCATTTACTCTTTAGTATTCTCACAAGATCTGAAGGCGGCGCAGACCCTCTGCCTTCATACTTCACTCGCCTACCAGCCTTTTTAATTGCAGCGCTCAAGCTCGTTTAAAATTCCAAATGAAAACACGCTTGGAAGAGAGGAATAAAAAATCGTGGGTTAACAAATAAGGCATTAACCCGCACCTAATTAGTATGGGAATTCGGTGGGGGAATTTTCAGAGTTAAATCACTCATAACTCAAGCACCATTAAGCCACATTAGCGCATTTTTGCTTTGATATCTCTATTCAGAGAACATTAGCGCTATCTTCACAAACCGTTGCTTAGTTAAGCACCGTAATTAGATAAATGGTGGCGGCAGTCATAGCGCCCGGAGCACCCTACCTTCCGGATGCCTTCTTTCGATTCCTCCACGTTGTTTTCGGCTCCTCCTGTCCGGTTGATCATCCTCCACATCTGCGAGTACATCGGGTCCCTCTCGAAAGGGTTCATGCCTTTACTGCGGACCTGGTCGTAGACGGCCGAGTCCAGAACAGTGCCGTACGGCAAGTCTGTCTGCTTAGCCAAATCCTGCAGAGACCTGGAGGGGAACATTGAAACATATTACAATCTAAAATTTTGAGAAACAACATTATTGGGTTGATGCCTGGGGGTGTAATAATTTAACGATTAAAACATTATTTGCTAAATCTACAATGTGGATGCATGAATACCCAGACGTTTCGGCTTAATTGTACCAGTGAAAGTGAGTATAAATCCATCCAGCAGCTTTGCTGCGCAGACGCTCACCCACTTATATTATGTCGAATACTGTTTATTCAGCAATTTGTGTTAATATCTTACATCTAATTAAAAGTTAGCCAACCAAGGGACAGTAATTCCCTGCAGTAATATTTATATTAAGCGAATAATTGGAAAACACAATAAAGATGAAGGCTTCTCTGTTTCCCCTCACGCCATGATCAAAATACTGCAGTTCATCAAAGCGTTTCATTAAGTCTCACTTCATTTAGAAAACTGATAATGATACAAATTAGTGCTTTCGTAACGTGTTAATATTCAACATGATTAACTCTATAGTAATATTTCCATACATTTGAGCATCATGTCAATGACAGCAGAAAGCGTGGGTTGGTGCCACTGAGATTCCAGCAGATAGTTGGACTGACCTCTAATTCATCAAATATTATTACATCAGACAGCTGTCGTCTTCTTCTAGTACTTAACTCCGCTAGCACCCTTTGAAGGTTTAATGAACTTGCCCACAAATGTTAATCTTTTATTGCTCCCAATTAATCTCGGCACTTAATCCTCGCCCCTCCCTAAGAATTGTGGTTATGTGTCGGTGTCATTTGCATAGAGAATTGCCATAAAAATGACCCATAAGTACCCTGCAGTATTATAAAACACCATTGAAGAACTACTGAAAAATGCTGGTCCGTTCTGTGAAATTTTGCTTTTAATGCTAATGCAAGTCCTTTGTCTTTGTGTTTTACTCTGTGGGTCACTGTGCACCTAATATAGAAGCACTAAAAGCAGTTTTCACTCCTGTGTTGACATATTTCTTATTAAAATAGAAAATTTGAGACTTGCCCCTCCCCCCCTTTTAAAGTAGCCAACTGGCTTTTATGTCACAATCCTAAATGATGATTTGCTACTTGTTATAGTCAGCCACCTCATACTACTCAATTTCTTAAACTTTCAAATTCTGTTATAAATAACAAATAATAAGACACTGATAATACAGTTTAGAGAATGGATAATAGATATATAATATATATTATAATAGATTTGTAGTATAATATATATACTACCATTTTAAAAGTTTGGGGTCAGAAAAAGTTGTTGTTTTGAAAAAAATTCAAACAACAACTGTTTTTAACATTGATAATAAGAAGTAATGTTTCTCAAGCATCAAATCAGCATATTAGAACGATTTCTGAAAGATGCTAAAAACTCAGCTCTGCCAACACAGCAATATATTACTTTTTTTTCCACTTATTTTCCAGTTATTTTTAGCATTTTAGAGAAAATCTGGAGAAAATCTGTGTAGTGCAGGATGAGTCTTCAATATTTTAGGTTTGTTTTCCTGAAAGAGAAAAAAATGCATATTTTAAAAGCATCCATCTAAGTTTATGAGTACACTAGCATATAGATGTCCTCACAGTTAAATAACATGCACTAAAAGCCAGAAAATGAGGTCTTCAAACAGGGTCAGGGTTGAACAAGTAGACTGCCTGTTGTAGATTTGCCCTAGATTGCAATATTTATAGATTCGGTTGACTGCAGTTAAATCCATCTCTGTAATTTTTAATACTAGTGGAACATTTGCAATGCAGCAATGTGTTCTTGTTACTGCAAAATTCAGTTAGCCTCAAGAATAGCAATCTATCTGTGTATACACTTTTTCACACCCTTTATAGGTGACCATCTGGCGGCATTCAAATGCTATGGCCGCTTAGCTGATCTCTTTGCTTTGCCCAGGAAAACTGTCATCTATGGCACAGAGTGACTGTGACTAGCCAGACCGCAGGCAAACTGGCATAGCTGGCAAACTGAGAGCGCAGAAAAAAAAGAAAAACGAATCTTGAGAAGCCTGTAGCCTGGCCCTTCTTCACCTTCACAGATGGATGCATCTCACAGCCATGTTGAAAACTGACACGTATGGAGCCGCATTGAACAATCTGTTTCTTAAACCATTTTTTTTTTTTACTTTTAAACCGATTTAACAATATGCATGAATATTCAAACACGCTTCCTCACAAGGGCACATTGTAATGCAGATTTAAACATTAAGTCTGCAGTACAGTCTTTAGTACTTTTCTCTGTTAAAAAGGCAAATTGGATGGCATTTTCATGCTGTTTTGGGATAAAAGTGAACATCAGTGACGTGTTTCTTTTTTTGCTAAGCTGTATTACATCCAGCAAATCAGAGGCACAGTCTTGCAAATCACTCAAAACAATGGCAATCAGCACAAACAACATCCATCTGAAGTGTTTTCCTCACTCACAAGATGATAAATCCTTTCTCTAAATGTCTACAGCTGAATCCGAGCCATCACGGTGCCAGCATGTGCATAATGTAAAACAAAACTAAAAAAAAACAGTTTCCACAGTTAAATTTCACTCTGTGGGCATTGATTCGTGCTTTTGATACTTACCTCAGAATTGAGACGCAATGAAAAAGTTTCACATAAATGCATTCGATATCAAATAAGTACAAAATGTTCGTTTGAATTCCTTCGAGGACCAGTCTGACGAATGAAACGAGCGAATGTATAGATTTTGTGTTTACTGGTTAAGAGCTATGTGGGGTAAGTGAGAGTTGTCGATAAGTTGATGTTGCCCTGATTTAATTAACACTGGGTTAGGATCAGTAAAGTCGATAAAAAGAGACTGATGAACTAACGCTCCTCCTTTCGGTCCCCTATCCGTCTGGCTTAAAATTCTCACAGCAACAAAAGAATATGATACTAAACAAACTGTACCGACTTTAAATCTATTAAGTAATGAATCTCCTCTCAAGACAAAACTATGTAATTGTGAACTCACCCCAACACCCAGTTGGTCTCATAAATCTTTCAGCTCATCCTGACTGAATTGTGTATTTTAAATACAACAGACCCCTGGGTGCGGAGTTTAGGCTGTAATTATTTCTGTAATGACCCTGCCATCGTCTACACATTAAAAGATAATACATTTAAATTTATGGAAATCCTAATTAGGTGCATAGAGCTAGAATCAAGCGATCTAAGCACAAGCTCATTAATGATAATCTAATGCAAAGAAAAATAAACAAACTGAGATCTCGGAAAAAATAAATACTAAATACTCTCGTTTTCCCTAGTAACGCCCCCTCCCTAAATCGCCTACATGGTTATATGATGGAGACGAGGATCGTTACAAGCACAATTAACTCTATCACTGCTAGTCATCGCTGAATCTGATTAACCACGTGTGAGACACTAGAAATCACAGAGTACATCTTATTACAAAACACAGTTAACTCAAATGACTGCTGGTCACTGGTGAATCTGATTAGTCTAATTACTGCACTTGATTAGTGACAACTCATAGTGGGCTGAGTCAAGGCAGTGACTGCAATGGATTATGATAGTTTTTCTTTTTTTAACTAAAGTAAAAGGTCTCATAGTATAATTCTAAAAAAAAATCTCCACCTTCAGGTTGTCACAACTTTCTTCCGTTTTTATAAAGTAAATGTAAGAATAACTTTGTACAGTATATTGTTAGCAATATTTAAAGAAGAATACTTACTAGACTGAATCAACTTATTGATTATCCATATATCACTTTTGTAAAGATGATAAAATATGAAAATAAATTATGAGGGATAAGGGTTTTGAACTACAGAGCTTCGATCATTAAACACAAATCAAACATCTTACCTAGACATTAAAGAAGAACTTAATTTCCATTTTTGTCTATATAAAAGTGTTTGACTATTGTTGCATTTGACAGGTTTTACAGGGTAAAATTAAAATGAATTACTTAAATTACATAGTTTAAAAAATTAAATAATACATATAATAATTAAAACAATAATTTGAATCAAAACAGGATTCTATGTTAAAACTAATAGGAAGTGACATCATTTCAGTCTGTTTCAAATATTCAAAAGACATATAACATATAACAGAATTTGTTGTTTTTTGATGCTTGACAAGATTCGTCGCCAATTTTACATCCACTCGTCACTTTAAAAAGTGGTTCTACTAGTATTTATAGAAATGACATATTCCTGACTTCTGACTGCTAATAATAGAAGGCCATAACAGGAAGAGCAGCAGCCACTCTGGTTTAAAATGTGCCACCTCATCACTAATTAAATTAACTTTACAAATACACTTCAAAAATCACCTTTTCAAAATGGAAAGAACAGCATTTTCTGTCTGTCTCTGTGCACTCAACCAGGCGTTTAAATGAATCACTGGTGCAGAGACATCTGACATCATTCTCACTGAAATGATAGATCTAATTTGTGCCACAGGAAATTAAAACGGGGACTTTGCATGCCCCCAGGAGATCTTCTACACACACACACACACACAATGTCAGGTTTAACTTGCTTCTGGGTACAAATTTGTCCCCAAAAAATGGTAAGGTAGGTACACACACACACACACACACACACACACACACAAGTGAACTGACTTGTGAAGCAGGAGTCTGAGCACCACAAAACCTGTATTGAGGTCTCGTAAGTATTTATATACACACAGTCCATCAGTTGAACTGAACACAACTTTTGTGTCTGGACTATATTAGACACATTTTTGTAGCCTAAGTACAGGACAGACATTTTCAATTAATACCGTTTCTATCCAAACACAATAAAAGCCAGAAAATTCTGTCTTTGTTAGTGATGCTTAAACTACACAACAACATATTTAACTGAAATAAAGACTGAAAGCTAAAGAAAGTTGTTTGTTGTTTTGTTATTGTGCGGATGATTACAGTGTTTGATGCTAGCTGCAAGAGTGACAGTTTGAATAAATGTGTGCACTCACTGAATGGAGTTCTCGATGCGGGAGATGGTGAGGAAAGCAGCCAGATTTGCCGTGTAGGAGGAGATGACTATCAGAGCAAAGAGCCACCAAACCCCCATCATCATCCTTGTAGCCAAAGTCGTGTAGGGCACCTCACCACCTGTAGAGAAACAAGAGAAAAGAGCAAACAAAAAAGGCTGATGATTGTGCCATCTTTGAAATTACATCAGACGTGCGTGCTTTCAAAATATCTTTTAAATAAAGACCAATATCACAGCCAAATCTAGTTTAGTTCAACATATGATGGATCAAAAGATTCATTCTGATCACAGGTTTGCAAAATTTGAAAAATATATATATAAAAAAGGCAAGTAAATTATCATTCAAAACTTAATTCAAGATACATTCTCTAATTAAGTTTGTATATTTAATGAGATAATCCATATTCTCTGTTGGGTGCTCTCTCTATTAAAGTATACACAGAAAATATATCAGAAATATTCATATGAACCTATAACATATCTTGTACGTTTAGATTTTTTCCCCATGTAAAATCGGATGAAAACACTGATTAGTTTTTTTTTTTTTTTTTTGCTTCGTAAACACTGTCAGCATCTCCTCAGTGAAATAATAATAAATAATATGTCATAGTTGTCCCCAGCTATTTGTATTGTTAAATGCATCGTTATATTTCTCTATGTAGTTTGAATAAAAAGGGCTTCATCTTTAGTAGTGCAGTACTCTGACAGACTGGAAACAAATGGAGGTATCCGAGTGTGCAAGATCCAAACAACTGAGACTTTAACGATGGAAAAAAACCTCCATTTGAGTCAGACAAAAAAGGCCATCAATTGTAATGTCAAATCTACATTTCCCCAGTCCCCACAGTCAGAGCAAAAGCACGTCTGTTTATTCTGCATTTTAGATCCCTGCTAATTCACCAGCCAGAAAAGACAGCGACTCCTCTAAAAGTACCGCGCACCACAATAATGATGGATCTACACAATTCAAGGCTCGCAGCAACACTGAAAACTGTTAAAAAAATTAGTCCCATCTATCCTCGTGGCTTCCCGTATCATTCCAGCCTTGTGTGGTAAGTGCCAAGCATTTCAGCACTCAATAAGGTATCTGACAACTCTATTTCTGTAGGGGGTCCGCCGAGATGAGCTGTCTTATTAAAGAAAGTTTTTAGATGACTCACATACATACATCCCGCAGGCTGTGTACTCTCTGCTCCACACAAACTTTTTGCAATTTTAATTTCAGCAAACAAGTCCATGAGAGCAAGCTGGCCCACTCATTTTTTTTTTTTATAATCAGCAATCTTTGGTTATCAGACTTTAAGGTTAGGGAGTGCCATGTTTAAAGGGCATCCCTTCTTTCATCTGCTATGTAAACCTCAGAGATTTTGAACTTCAGTTTAAGCAAATGTCAGTGAATACTCAACA
>SCHK01167179.1:0-12000 GCA_004124795.1 Poropuntius huangchuchieni | reverse complement strand
CCTCGTAAAATATGTACGAATTGCCGTGAGATCAGGCTGAAGGTCATCATCACCCTCAAGTTGGAAAAGTCATTAGCTATACCGTCAAAAGTTTGGTCACCACAATAGATTTCAATAGATAGAGCAATAGATTTCTTATATATAAAGAAACTCATACAGGTTTGGAACAAGTGGAGGGTGAGTGAATGATGACAGAATGTTCTCTTTAACAAGGGTGTGTAGACTTTTTATACCCACTTCATAGGCCTAACATTTAAATTAAACTCTCCTCAAATGAACATTCACAAAAAGACTTTGAATAAAGACTAGTTCATTTTTGATGATCAAGATTTAAGATACATCTGATCTTCCCATCACTAGAGCTGCTTTCCTGTTTCAAGTTCAGCTGGTGCAGTCTTGCATCTGTTTTTGACTGTGTTGAAAATGACCTCAGAGGACTTCAGAATCAGTGTTCGTCTTGTTTTTTTCTTAGAGAAAGCTAGAAGATAATATAAGCTCCTGGTAAACAGTACCGTATGTACAGTATGTATTAATTTATCTAGTAGTGACCAGTTGATTGAACATTATCCTTTAATTGTAAACTTTCACATAGACATAAGATAACTCAAATAACTGTTTTTTAGTTTGCTCATTTGGCTAATATATAACACGCATGCATGAATGCATTAGTAACCCCACTCAAAGGAAGTCATATTTGTACCTTTTATGTAAGACTTGAGGTCTTATCTCCAGCCAGCTCAATGAAAATTTGATGCAGCTATCTGCTTATTTCAAAATCTATTTTCAGATCTGTGGGATATTTTCACTAGCATCCCAACATTACATCAAAAAGACTTCAATCAAGCCTGTAAACATCTGACAAGATATTTAAGCATTGTGCGTGCCATCTGTTGTCCTTGTCATCGCTTGTTATACACGCAGATTATTCTTGTAACAGTGACATCACAAATTTGCTTCCCCTCACTACTAACTAGAAAGTGAATAATTGAAACAGTTGAAAGACCTCATGAGATACGGCTTCACCAAGTTCATGTTCCAAGATTTCACAGTGCAAATATACTTATAACAGTTGGAGCGCAGCACCAAGGCACAAAAAACAGGAGAGCATGTGGACCAATTATTATTGGTATAGATTAATGCTTGGCAATGTTCAAGTCGGACAGATTTTTGTTCAGAAATCCAATCCCCAGCTGAGCTGTTTGCTTCACAAGCAAATCCCAGCTGCATCGGTCTTTTACAACACCTGTTCAGAGGTTTTTTCTACACGATCTGCACAGGTTCTTCGCAGCTGACTCACAAATCACGTCAAGTACGTAAGTGGGGTGGACAGGTAGCCTTCTTTTGCACGCTAGTGTGCCATTCCTTCTGTCATCATTCATCCCCACGGCCCACCCTTAAACCTCCCTATTGGTTATTTCCAGTCTTGAGGTTTGCAATAGATAAATAAGAGGTTCATTATGAAGAGTATGAAAGACTGTCCTAATAACTCAATGCATCATTCACACATTGTTTAAAAAACACACATTACAAATAAATATTTAAAAATGAGTCACCTGCAGTCTTCTGCCAATACGTTTGTGCAGTCTTGTGCGGGATAGTGAAGTGCTCTGAGCATAAAATATTTTGCATGATGAACCTGCCTCTGGGTACAAGGGAGATAAGAAGTGTGATGAGAAATAAATATCATCCTGTTTTTAATAATAGAAACCAAATACTCACATTATATATTTTTTTTGTTTGTGTTAAATTACATTTGAATGAGAGAAGATGAAATATTCATGAATGGTATACCCAGACTTACTTCCTTGTACTAAAGCTTGGAATTAGAAATGTGGGTTGAACAAGATTTGTGGTTATTCTAAAATCTGCTGCAACCTAATGCAATACAATATAGTTATCCTCTCTTATACTGTATATGAATGGTAAAGTTCTATGTTCGCAAACATTCAAAAGTAGTTCTCAATTTATTGTCAAGCCTTTAATCTGTATTATGATCAAAAGATCTGACATAACCTCTGTCTGCTGGCATCTCATTTTAAGATTAATTCTTTTCATCAGCTAAACATCAAACGAGGGTGATGTATACCAGATGTCACTGATTTGAGATGTATGTGCATTTTGTTATGCTACAGATTCATACATTTAAATATGAAATTAATTTGCTTTCAAGTACCTGAGTAGCTTCAGAATAAAAACTGCATTGCTTTTTCATCTGAGTACAAACTCAGAAGGGCAAATCATTAAGTATTTTACATGCCTTTGACATTGGAAGTTAACCATGTGGCTCTGATTCAATTATACATTTCTCCACGTCAGAAATATGTTTACGCTATATGAAAGTCGATGCGGAGTTCACGATTTTAAATGAACCTCACCCCACTGCTGACTTTTGCAAATGATGTCAGTCCCACAGAGCTTCACGCTGAGATCTTCTCATAAACAGAAAAGGATGATTAACTGTGTTTATGTACAAGGATGATATAAATCAAAACTGTGCTTATTTAATTATTTATTTATTTATGTTAATACTTTAGATTTTATTTTATTTTATTTTATTTTATTTCATTTTTAATTTATTTTATTTTATTTTATTTTATTTATTTATTTATTTTTTTGACATATGTTGACTCCCTGACTTGTCAGTGCATTGACCCAGCGGATTGGATGCTTGGTCCAACTGGGTGATTTCTAGTCTCAACCAACTGGCTGAGAACCATTGATTTAGTAGTTACTGTACCATATATTACACTTACATAGATAAGATGATTTTCTGTTTCTAATATGGTTATCTATACTTGGTTGTCAGTGACCCCAGTAGCTTGGATGGTTAGCCCAGCTGGGAGATTTAATATGCAGAAAAAATATAGGAGATTTTATTATTTCCACCTTTAAATTCAGATGTGCAGAGAAATTCCATGAGAGTCATTATCTGTATTTATAGGGCAGATAAGTGACCAAAGAGATATGAATTGCATGTGCAAACTCCACAGATGATGGGGTCACTGGCGTTGTATGATTTTCATTTGAGGTGCAGCATCTCTCTCTCTCTCTCTCTCTGTCTCTCTCTCTCTCTCTCTCTCTCTGTCTCTGTGTGTGTATATAAGAATGTGTGTGGCTCTGTTTGAAGGTGGTTAAAGGGCAGAGGTTTGGCCTCTCACTCTCCTTCTCAGTAATTACGTTTATGGAAATGGTCTTGGCAGCCTTTGCCCTTTACTTCTTTTTTCCTAGTGCAAGAAATCATGGAAATTCATGACTTAATAGAGGAAAAATGCTCCTTTAAGACTTTAGCTGAGAAGATCTGACAGATATGTGGCATAAAACTGCAGGAAATGGGGAAAAGAAAGCTGGGTCGCCAAAGCACATATTTTGTCTTTTGTTGATTACTGTCAGTTTCCCCACAGTGATTTATGTAAAGCAATTAGCATGAGTAATGTGGGAGCACACGCTTCTGTGTTTGTTTGTTCTCCCAAAAGAGCAGTGAAAAATTAAGCACCTGCACGGATCTATAACTAGGCTAAGCATTCTGGAAACAAGCAGCTGAGCACAAAAAGGCCTATGACAGCATTTTCAATTACACCGGATTGGATGTGCTTCCTATCACTCTTTGCATAAAAAAATAAGAATTGTATTTACTAGTCGATTATTTGTAAATAGATGTAAATTAATGATAAGGAAAACAAATATCATATAAAATTAAGTTGTATATAGTGTTGTGTACACTTTTTTAACATGACATGCAGGTATATGTATGCATCTACAACATGCATGCATCTATTTTATAATACTACTTTAAATAAATAAATTAATAAATAATGTATTATATTACTGCATTACAAATCACATTGGAGTCCAAAGGTGCTTATGAGTTGAGACTAAAAGAAAAGCAAAAAATAAAAATATATTGTCCAGTTCTTGTTTATTCCTGTTGCATTTTGCTCTGTGATTAGAATTCAGATGGCCTCCTCAGCACAATCAGCCAAACATCAACGGAGGCCAAGGACTTTGTCTTGCCCCGATGTTGCATTCCCTTATCTTACTCAGTGCAACTCAAGGCAGCCTGTTCCCCTGGCAACACATCCTACTGAGTCTTTTTAAACCACCCCACTATCTTTTTCTCTTTGTTTAGCTCTCACTCTCATCACCATCTCTGTGGTACCTTCTTCTCGCACTGTTAGAAAATCTTGGGGTTTTAGTGGGCCAGCGTATGTCATTTCCTCTGACCGAGTGAAGGAATTCACTTTAGATCAGACACCACAGAGACAGTTTAGAGCATTTACAAAGAGTTAAATTACCACACAGATCTCTAATGATAATTATGTGTGATGATAGTTAGTTTCACTATATATATAGATATACTGTATATAAAGGTGCACTCATTAAAAACAAATCTTAGAGATACAGTCATATCTTAATAAAAGCTGTTTTATTTTTACCCAGAGAAGCCTCATGGTAGACATGTTGAGATCACTTTGACTTTGTGGATGGTTTATTTTATTTTGTTCTGTATATTCATTACATTTTTTATACAGTTTTTGTTAAAACAGTAGCACTGGCAACTGAAATGTGCTTTTACATGACATTACATTCACACCACTAGGTGTCAGTATAACTCCAAGATGACTACTATATTTGTCAGTGCAAATATCATCCAAAATCACATAATCTCTGAGAAGGTACTACTTTTGAATAAATAATTGTTTGCAACCAAGAGAAAAGTATGTTCTGTCTCGTTCCCACTCCCAAGTCGTTACATATTGACGCTTGGTCAGGACCCATTTGAGTCACTTTTTGACGCTCAAGGTACCCCTTTAGCAGGCATTTTTTGACATGAAGGGTCCTCCGTTGCTTTTAATTGTTTGCCTTAATTTAATGGTTTGCATGCGTTTGTAAAGGTAGAAATCAGTTTATATAAATTTAGACTTTCATTGGAGCACGCATTGGAGCAGGGGTTGGATAACGTGCTCATAAATGTGTAAATAGTGTAATGTAAATAAAATTGCTGTGATTGTTTAAACTGAAAAATCACAACCCAGCATACATGCAATAATGACAATATTATTACCCAATATATAATTTAATCATGACAATAAAATTCCTAATGCTTTTTGCATCTGCATATTGACTTCAAAGATTTCTTATTTAAATCAATATAAGACCTGGCACGTCGAAAAATGGCGCCAAAGGGCCCTGACCAAGCGTCAATATGTGATGAGTTGGGAGGGAGAATGTATTGCTTCTGTATAGTATGAATGTATAGTGTCATGTGACCTACAGCATCACTTGCGTCCTATTTGCGTACTGTTTTGTGAATTACAGACCCTGTTTTTAGTTTCTGGAGACAACATATTTGTTTGTCATAAGCTGACACATCACATCCACGCATTATTAACCACAGAGAACGGGTGAGTTTCACAATAAGTTATATAAATCTTGCCTCCTGTTTTTGAAATTCAACCTCTTGCCTCCCATGGATCCCTCAGGATGTTCTTTTTGAAACCGTTTCTGTTAAAATACTGCTCAGGTAAGGCTATTTCTTTGGCTGAAAAATACAGTATGTAGCTGCTGGTGTTGTAAATGTGTTCTGGCCGTGTTTCAGGTGCACTATTGTGCATCAGGCAATTATAGTCTGAACTGAGGAGGAACTTTGAGACCCGCTGTGCTTCTCGGGGCCTTCAGCTTAAGCGCTGATTTTCTCATGTTCCCTCAACTTGTTCTGACACCTTTTGGCCCAGCTGGGAGTGGTTTTCTGTTTCATCATTCATTTGAATCATTAAAAATGAACAGAAACATTTGGACAGCTGTTATGAGAATTTTACAATTTACTATATAACTAACCAAATATGGCATCAACTATCACCACTGCATTTGATTCCGGTCGTTCTCATCTAGCGTAAATGAAATGGACTGCGTAATAGTCAGATTTAATGTGAATGTGGAACAGTATAATAAAACAAATAGCATTTGGGAGTTTGATTCTGCGCTGGCCTTGCAGACTGTTGATAACGTTAAGCCTATGTGCCGCTTATGCTCTTGCCAAATAGCAGGTGGGTACACAATTCATCCCATCTGTTCCTATGTGCCTGTATAAGGCGAGAAAAGTACAAAAACACACTGAGATTAGGCATATTGATACTGCATTTAAAACGGTAATATAAATGCGAAAGTAGGAAATTGAAAGAAAACCAAAGCCACATTTATGTAATCTGCTATACATAATATCTTGTTATATTAAATAGGGATTTCAGCTGGTCCTTATTAGGATGCACAAGGCATTTCTCTAAAACAGAAATCTGCACATTCCCTTGCTGAACACAGACTCCCTCAGAAGGTTGTCTGCACATGTTCAGCATTGTATTAACTTTACCATTTATTAATCCATGTTTTCTTCATCCGTGTGGCCTACTGATACATACAATGCCAACATATTATGCTTACATAAGACCAATTTGCCAAACAGAATGGAAAAGACACAAAGGTCAGTTTTTGTTGATAAGAGATAAACCTTTAATCTAATTTCTCTTAGAATTACGCAGCATTTTTGTATTTCTCATAGAAGCACATAGAGGAACGGAAGGGGGTCAGAGGTGATCTTATCTAGTTTGTAGTAAAATAATTTTGGGGGGATGGAGAGAAGTAGGTTATTCCAGGTCTGTGGGTCTAAACAGAATGTTTCTCCAAGGGACCCAGTAAAGATAAGACTGCTGTGCCCCCACTGCACACCAGAAATGGTTTGTGGTCCCAGCTGTGGCTGTGTGAACTTACCTCATAGATTAGACTCAGCCAGCAGCAGCAGTCACATAACATTTCTTCCAGACTCGTACAGTGGAAGAAACGTTTGTTTTTATCCTAACATCTGTCTTAAGTCACTCCTTTACTAGTGATTCAACAAACTAAAAAAAAAAAAATAATAAAAAACATTTATTCCTATATTTATTTATTTTGTGAGTCAGCGATGCACAGACAGTGCAAAGACATGACATGACGTTTTGAAAAAGCTATATTTGAAAAGCCCTGAATATCTCGATGCCTGTCTGCTTGCTCTCTCTACAGCTGTCCGAAATATCCACCTTACTGTCTCAAAATGTCCTCCTCCTGTCTTCCTCTCTCAGATCTCATCTATCGGTTACAGGCAGCGTGACATTATTGCCTCTCTCTCATACTAATGATGACAGTGATGTAACCTTATCATATACCTCTAACAATGGTCAAAATCCAGACAGGCATAAGCTCAGACTGAAATGAGAAAAATGGCAAGTGTATCAGAGGAAACGCTATCTAATAGGGCCATCTTGTGGTAGAAGAGAAATTATGAAAATGAAAAAGGTAGACCAGAATTGCCACAGTTCGGTTATGTTAAAGCAAACACTTCATGTTGATACAGTACATCAGTAACTTTGAAACTATGCCATCTGTCAGCAATAATAGTAGCCTATCTGCTTAATATCTTCTTACATTTTTAGACATTTTACTGACTATAAGTAACTTTTCAAGTGCATGTCAACTTATTATATTAACTATAACCCTAACCTGTGAAAAGTCTAATCAGAATTTGTTGACATGTATTTGCAAAGTTACTTATAGCTAGTAGAATGGCTAGATATATATACATATTAGATAATAATATTATAATAAATGACTACAATATTATTTATAATAATTGTATTACATTAATTTATCTAATTTCAGGTAATATTAAAATATTCACAGGTAATAATTATATCACTTAAATATCTAATTATTATATTATATTATTCAAGATATTTATATTTAAATTATTTATAATTTAAGCTTTTTATCATTTTATTTAGAAATTTAGAAATGTGGAAGGATACAATTCATAAATATAATGACAGTTTAATCTAAATGGTAAAAACCAACAAAGGTAACTTCTAAGGAAAGCAAATATTTATGCAACAACTGGACTTTCGACTCAAATTACAGATGTACAGCTGTTGCTCTGATCTTAAATACTAGGAAGTCAATGAATAATTTATAGGCAAGGAGTTTGTTTGTATGTAAGGGACAATAATAAACACGTCATATTTTAAATACGTTTTCATCCCAAGTATAGTTAAATTATTTAAGTACTACTACTGATTTTCAGTTGCACCACTTTAAAAGTATTTTGAATAGGCTGCTGCTGTTATGGTTAGGAAAGGGGAGCGGCGATATAACAGTGCTGTCATTGCACTTCACGCATTATTATCTGTTGTAACACAGGAAAGCAGAACACACATCAGCAATTTCCAAACCCATTTGCAGTCCAGTGCTGACCAGAGGATGACTCGCCGAAAAGAAAAGTTGTTTCAGATACACAGGCAGTGTTGCTAATAAGTTCCTCGGGCTCAAATCACATACCTAGATGACACCTTCTGTTGGCATAAAATGAGGTGTTCTCTGCTGTTATTGTGTNNNCAAATCACATACCTAGATGACACCTTCTGTTGGCATAAAATTAGGTGTTCTCTGCTGTTATTGTGTATCCTTACCATAAGCGCATGCTGTAAAAACCAAAACTATCTATTTGTTATGTTCATGTTCTATTTGGACTCTTACTTTAATATAGTTTTATTCCCACTGCCATTTTCTCAATTTACTGGTTCTATTGACCCATTATTTGGTCTAGTCTTCAAGGAATAGTTCATCCCCAAAAAAAATAAAAATAAAAATGAATAACATAAAAATGAATTCACCCTCAGACCATCCAAGATGGTAATTGGAACATATTTGAAGAAATCTAGCATTACATTACTTGCTCATAATTATCCACAAGTAATCCACATAAATCCAGTCCATCAAATAAGGTCAAAAATGACTTTTTTTGCTTTCAGTTGAGTTGTGTGGATGACTTGTGGATTATTGTGATACTTTTTTATCAGCTGTTTGGACTCTTATTCTGATGGCACCCATTCACTGCAGAGGATCCATTGGTGTTCAAGTGATGTAATGCTATTTTTCCAAATCTGTTCTGATGAACAAACAAACTCACCTTTGATGCTATGAGGCTGAGTAAAAAATTTTCAGCAAAATCTTCATTTTTCTACTTGTCTGAACTAGATTTGCTCGTGAACTGTCATTAGTCTGTCTCTTGAGCATTGTTGTCTTGATAGCTCATTGATGTTTGAGCTATCTACCCAGAATATTTCAATTTTTCTTTGGAAGTATATGATTTATCCTTTATAGGCTTATAGTGCTCCAGAAAAGAGCCCTTGCGTAATATGATAACACAAAATTGCTTACAAGCCTGGAAGCTCAAGAAGAGGAGAAAATGAGACGAGTGGAACTACGATAAGAAAGTGACAACACATGCAGAAAAAACATCCAATCTTATCAACAACACAGTTCTTTTTCGCTGCAAGAGGATATTCCATGTTAGACTGTTTATACAAAATTATCATTCTAAAAATGCCTGTAATATCTCTTTCTAGCTATACATGTATATTTCAGTATCAGGTGAGCTTCCTCTTATTGTGGTGACAGTTTTAAAAAAAAAAGTCATAATATCATTCTACGCTAAGTCAAAACATTCAACATGGGCTGGTGATTGGGGGTGCCTGTGGGGTGGGCAGAATTTTTAAGTGCTACTAATTCTACATATGCTCCTTTGGCTCACTCTTGCTTTATATCAGTAACATTTCAGTATAACTGTCTTTTGTTTCATTCATAGACTATTGCTTTATTATTAAGTGTAATTTGTCTAATAGCAATATGGCCAGATTTTATTCATGTTCAGAAAATATATATTTTTTTAATTTGTTATTTTATTTTATTATTACTTTTTTTATTTTTTATTTTTTCATTTTATTGTATTTCCTACAGTATATGGTGGGTGAACAGTTCCCAGAATTATCAGTTAATTTCCTAGAATTATCTAAATGACCAAAAGTTTGGAATCATAAAAGTTGCAACTTTTTTTATTATTGTTGTTGAAAACAGTTGTGTGGCTAAATATTTTTGGTGGAAACCCTGAAGTATTGATCAATAGAAAGTTCTAAAGAACAGCATCTTACTCACCCCAAGCTTTCAAATGGTATTCCTGATAACCCTATTAGTCATAAAACATATGCTGTTGGACTAAATTGTTATAATTCTGTTTATTGACTGTTTATTTTCTTTGGTTAAATCCAGTAAATTGCACTTCCTCTCATTCCATTTTAATATCCTGAGCAATTCAGTTAAATTCTAAATATTAATTCATTAATAAGCCAGTTTTTAAAAGGAACAAAAATCTGTCACAGGCAAGTATATATGTGATGTATTTATTGCTTGCAGAAAAACATTTCATTAGAATATATACCTACTGTTTGTAACAAGCTTCTTCTCGCTCGACTGACATAGATTATTGTCGGCCTTTTGGCTTTTCTTTCTTGTATGTATGTTCATTTCACCTGGATCTGCATCACTGGTGTAACTTCCCTTTTCTGGTGCTGGAAATTGTCATCCGTATTTTCATAATTGTGCTCCATATTAACTTTTAGCAGTGGAGGTTGTGAGTGGATGTTTTAAATAGCTGTTGTTTAGCTGACTGTTGACTTCATCAGTGATTTATTGTGCCTCAGTAATCTATTTTAAGAATCTTTGTTTATTAGCTATTTTTTATTCTGTATATCTGAAAGTGAAAAAGCGTTCCAGATCTCTGTGTATGGGTTTATGAGTGTCTATGTTGTTGTTGGGTTATATGGTTGATCTAGGGGTTTTTAAGAATGCATTGGAATGAGACTACTTGAGGTTTTAGACCCACTCTAGTTGCAAAGACACAAAGAGAAAATGAGGTAAACATTTACAGTTGAATAGTGAACATATTTTCAGAGTGCTGTAAGACATGGCACAACTTTTAACAGCCCATCTGTTGATGCATTATCAAGGGAGGTGGCTTGTTTATTTCTCAAACAAGTGCAATACACTTAACTCTGAGCTAAATCCCATGAATGAATGAATGAGCAGGAAGACATTTTGAAAAATATAGGTAGCAGTTGAAGGTAGTCATTGACCTACATAGTATTTTAAATAAATAAATAAATAAATATTATGGATCTAAACTATCCCTTTAAACTTACATATACCTCACTTTTTCTATTATTTTTATTATTATTTATTTTATTAAAGATGCATTTTTGAAAATACAAACAAATACACATAGAGGAATCTAGCAGAGAAAGTGTGAGAGTTGTGGGTACAGAAAACAATGAGTGATTGTTTTTCCAGTTTCCCTTACCGTAAATACCAAGACCAAAATCAATTTTTATTTATTTAATTTTTTTTTTTCAAACAGGGGAATTACCTATCAGTTGGATTTTTTACTGAATAGGATTCAATGACTCAAGGGGTCACATCTCATCTGTGTACAGGAAGCAATTAAGTGCCAAGGAAAAGCTCACATCCGTAAGCAGGCCAGAATTTCCCTAATCACTCAGATCCTTATTATGATCTTCACTGTTTCTGTATGAGCACAAGTCACGCTCAGACATTTAAAATGCACATAATATAAATTAATAAATAAAAGAGTACATAATGTATGGTGCATAAACATTGGTGAACTTTCACTGACCTGAGTCTGGTGCTAGAAAAAGGGAATTGGAGGTGAAGGGACATGTACGTATACACAAAGAATTAATACATCTCCTAAAACTGCCCGGTCCAGATTTGTTTTATACAATATTAGGAAGAATAGGCCCTTTCTTTTGGAACATGCAACACAACTCCTTGTTCAAGCTCTTGTTCTGTCCAGACTTGACTATTGCAATGCTCTCTCGGCAGGTCTTCCAGCCAATTCCATCAAACCTCTACAATTAATCCAAAATGCTGCTGCAAGATTAAAGTTTAACGAGCCGAAAAGAACGCACGTCATACCTCTGTTCATAAATTTGTGCTGGCTACCAATAGCTGCCCACATAAAATGCAAGGCATTAATGTTTGCCTACAAAACCACCTCTGGCTCAGCTCCCCTTTACCTAAATTCATTACTTCAGACCTATGTGCCCCCTAGACGCTTGTGTTCTG
>SCHK01167177.1:3921-15880 GCA_004124795.1 Poropuntius huangchuchieni | reverse complement strand
TTTTTTTTTCCAGCACCAATATTATTATTTACCATGTTGCACGATGGCTACTGTTTCAGATCGGGGCTTTGTAGAGTTCGCAGAGAGTGAAAAAATCTTCATGAAGAGATTCAAAGAAATTCTCAAGGAAAATGAATTTGACACGTGAGTGAAGTTTTCCGAATGTGTCTAATAAACATGTTTTCCATGTCCAGGTTGGAAGCAAAAGAAATAAATATGAGAATTTCTGTCTAACAAAGTGTACAAAAGAAAATGAGGGACAAAATGTTTCAATGCAATGTTTTAATCACTACCCACTGTCCTGACAGCTGTATGGAAACCACCTTTGAGCAAAAAACTGAAAAAACAGGTACAACCAATTGTAAATAGAATGTGCTGGACTTCTAGTGGCGTCTTGTAGGGCTGCACGATTAATCGCATGCAATTGTCATGCGTGTCTCGTCAGTAAAGCCAGTTCTGTGATTAGTAGTAAATGTCTATCACCTGCTTTTAAATGGAGCGGCATTTACTACACAGAGCTGTAGAGCTACGCAATATCGTGTTCATAATCGAATGCAATTCATCTGCAATAATGAACGTGATATTACGTAGCATGTCAGCGAAAACTACGGCTCTCTAGTAAATGCCGCTCCATTTGAAAGCAGGTGATGGACATTTACTGCTAATCACAGAACCGGCTTTAATGATGAGACAATCGCATGCGATTAATCGTGCAACCCTACCATCTTGCTCTGTATGTTACGCTACTTGATATTAAAATAATGATAGATACCAGTTTGCACTGTTATTATAGTCATAAACACATTTAGTATATTTCCTAAGTTGTGGTTCTATCAAAAAGGTGACTCTGAAAGACAGAGGTTCCGTTTATACAGTTGCTATATTAGGCATTAATTAGGTATTCTTTTTCCATCTCCTCTGGAATTAGGTATATTGTCAAATGTTGAATTTAGCTTAGCAAACTGCAAGGGTAACTGGCCGCAGTTAAACAGTGAGACAGCTGGATGTTTGTAATCAGAAACTGGAATCAACTATTACATGCTCCTTAGAGTGTAAGGGCAGGGAAGAATAATATTTGTGGTAGTGGGGACCAGAGCATGTAAGCGAAGCTGAGCGGCGTGATGCTCAGTCACTCATGGCCAAAGCTGAATTCTGCTCAGATCACGCTCTGACATAAAATTTGTCCGGTAGGCTTAATTGTGTTATTTTTTTTATTTTATTTTTTTTTTCTCATTTTTAATGAAATACTTTAATTGAGACATTCATTCAAGCACATAGTCTGATAAGTAACAGTGATTAATTTAAATGTATTAAATTTATTTATGTATTAAAAATTGTTCATTTAAAAACGTGTCTTGTTTGTGAAGCCACTTGGTAAACCTTCCTAAAAAAATTCAATAACTGAAAAAGTATATTTGATTTTTATTAGGCCTACTTTATTTCCATGAAAACACAGCTTCAGTTATTGTGCAATGTAGATCGTTCAAAACACACACACAAAATGAAATGCACATAGAATTTGACAAAATACACCTTGCTTATCAGGCCAATGAAAAGCATACACAAGATGAAATCCACTTAACAAGGAATTATTTAGTTAATAAAAGAAAACCTTTCTAAAATTAAAATAGACCAAAACTGCGGGGAAATGCAGTTTATTAAAACGTCTGTCAGTCTTTACAGGATTTTAGAGTGTACTTTTAGGGCACTTTCACACTAGCACGTTTGGGGTGATTGACGTCAGAGTTCGGTACGTTTGGCTAATGTGAAAGTTGTCATGCGAACGCGAGTGTACCGAACCCGAGACTACATGAAGGAGGTGTTCAGAGTTCGGTTGCACTCGAACTGTGGCACGGTTCACATGAATATGAAAGCAACACGCATTTGTTCAGGAAGTAAAGTAACTTGTGCATGCGTTTTAGACGATTACATGATGTTTTTAGATGATTACTTGATGTTTGTCTTGTTTTGTAGGACTCAAACTGGGTCTGAAGTTGACTCTTTCCCTGAGCTCTCTCTCTATCCTACTGTGCTGAGCCCAGATGACTTGCCCTGCATACCTGCCAGCCAAGTGGATGTGCATCAAGATGCATTTAAAGGTGAGGTGCAGAGTCTCAAATAACCCCTTGACCACATATACAATAAGACTGAAAAATAACAGTACAATTTTTAATAGTTATGCCAGGGGCTATATTACAACATTATAAATATGTGAAAGGGTTAATTATTTATTTCCAGCTGTTGAAATAAAGGCAGGGTTGAGAGCTTTAGTTTGCAGTCTACAGCTACGAACATTTGCTGTAGTCTATTTAAAAATACACATTTATTTTGAAGTTTATTTTGAGCTTTTTTTGTTTTGTTTTTTACTAAGAATGAATCAAAATACTATAAGATTAAAATATATTATTGTACTTTGTTAGTGTCACAATTTTGTTTATGGGTCTTTACATTTTTTAATGATCAAATTTATTTTTATAATTTTGTACATTTTTAGTGCCACTAAAGTTCCACTAAAATGCACTTTTATGGGTTTTGTTCTATGCGAGATGTTATTCTACCACTACATTACATTGTAGTCATTTCAATCAATGTCAAGACACAAGTCATATAATCTTTATTTCTCAAACAACTGTAACCGAGAACATTCATTTCTATGTTGCAAGACCAAAAATTTCATGCAGTTTGAACAGGTTATTGTAAGTACAGGTACACCTTGGAGGGTACTCTTAGTTGAAGGAAATAATAAATTTTAGTCTTAATATATTGTTGTAGTTGTTGTAATCTAGTTAGTGAGGACTACATCATCGGAAGATAATGGATTTCTGAAGATTCGCCAGCAGTGATGTGCCTGTCCTCTTCTCAATAGCAGTGCAGGAAATATTGCTACGTTATATGAAAAATTATGTAACAATAGCCTCAGAGAAAACGATGTGTGTGTGTGTGTATCTTTAAATGCAAATGAGCTGCTGCACCCTTTTCAAAAATGTTTTCTTTTTTCACCATATAGACTCAAAAAGGCATGGTGGGAAAGATGCTGAAGTGGCAGTTGTTGATGAAGAGGCCATTTTGAGTTTGTTGGAAAACAGTCAGACCTTCCTCCCTCATTCTCAGGGACCCAACCAATCAGCAATACTTGGTACTGAGATTATTACAACTAATATATCTGCTTCCACAAGCAAAAGCTCTTTTCCCTAGATTGTTTTCACACTGCAATTTTTTTTCCTTAAAAATAAAAAAAATCCAAGAGAAATCCGAACATACAGCAAAATACTGTATTACTCTAGAACATATATTTTTAATCTATATTCAGTTTTGTTCGTTTTGAATCATTGTAAATTCACTAGATTTATGGTTAATAAAAGTAGGAAGTAGAAAAAAAGTGGGAGTAGGAAAAAGTGAATTTAAAAATACGTTCTCTTAAAACTTTTATATCTTTAATATCTTTTAATGTCTGATATACTTTTCAAGTAAACCCATGTTTTGTATGTTTATAATGGACAACATAAAAATATTTTTTTTTCTTCATCAGTATTTAAGTACTTTGTGTGCATCTCTTTATATTCACAATTTTCAAATGTATGTGTACATATGCATAATTCCTTTTTTCTTGTACATGCTCTAATTATATTTTCAAGTTACATTTGAATTTTCCACAATGTTTTAACAGACAGCAGTCAAGACCAGGCTATGGTTGATCTGTTTGAAGCGTTGGCTGATGATGGATTTAGAGCCGACAGGTCCAGAGCAGTGTCCCAGCATCTTTCAGGGATTGCTAGTTGCATCTGTAACAGTGATGATGAGGAAGCTGGGCCTGAGCTGGAGAAAGAAGAGTCAGAGCTCAGCAGAATTATGTCCCAAAGATGGGACTGTGACATGCCAGGACCCTCTGCTGGGCAAAGGTCACCAGACTTCCTGTTAGTATTTTTGGAATTGTCTATTACAGTGGTTCCCAACCACGTTCCTGGAGACCCCCCAACACTGCATGTTTTCCATGTCTATCTAATCAAATAATCTCTCTAATCAGATCATTAGCCCATTAGTAGAGACTCCAAGACCTGAAATGGGTGTGTCAGACAAAGGAGAGATACAAAATGTGCAGTGTTGGGGGGCCTCCAGTAACGTGGTTGGGAACCACTGGTCTATTATATGCTTTTAATTCTTGTTTGCATTAATTATATCGTTATTTTAACTACATTATACAGTTCTTATTATATGGTCAGTCAGGTTCATTTGAGCAGAAAACTTAACTTTGTATACCTTTCAGGCATTCAGAATTAGACCTCTTAGGAAAACACTGCCTGGTCCACAGCAGAGGGTGCTTATGTGATGTTATGCCTTTCGATTATTTAAATTATTGGCATGTTGTTTAATCATAATCTGTGTTGTCTTCCTGCACAGATTATGTATAAAAGAAGCAAACGAAAGCTCCAGTGAAGAGCAGCAGGCCTCATCAGATGAAGAGATATACTTGAAGGGAAACAGTGCTCTTCTTACTGATCTGTCCATTCCACAGTTGGATGGAGCTGCAGATGAGAATAGTGGTAAGTAGAATTTTAATTAATTTAATTTGATGAATTGCAATGAAAAGTATGATTGCTTTTGGTGCAGTGGTGTATACATACTTGTTGTCTTGTTTCCTGTAGATTCATCACTAACAGACAAGGAATCCCGGACACGCTCATCTCTAAAAGCAACAGACAAGATCCTTGGTAGCAGAAATGTTTTTCCAAATGAAGCTGTTCGTATGGAGCCACCATCTTCTGCTAAAATTGTTATTGAATACAAATGTGCTGAGCAGAAACTGAATCAAGAGGATTTAGCAGAAAAGCATTTAAAAAGTGAAGAGGCAAATGAATATTCAACTGGATTAAGAGTTAACAAAGAGGTGCCATATATTCCACCGGTTAAACACCCAATTACTTTTAAGACCGCAAATATACCTAAACTTGGTGCTGAAAAAATAGGTGTGCACTCTTTGTACACTGATGAAAATCAAGCCGCTGGCCTTAATCAGCCAGATCCCGATGATTCAATTTTTGGAAACTCTAAGCTCGCGCAGAGCATAAAAAATTCTACCAGTATTAAAAATGTGGAAAAGAACCATTTATCCATCCCCGAGAATCACAAGAGCTTCTTTGTATGTTACTCTGAGCTAATGAACTGCCCCACCAAGACTGAAATGCAGCTCAGTCCAAATGACTGCAGAAGACCTGTGATAAGTTTTGACAAGACACAAAGCCCTATGGAAGAGAGCCAAGCTTCGGGCCCACAAGAAGGACAGGATAAAAAAGAGGAAGATGTCAGCAAACTGAAAATAAGATATGAGGATTACCAGGAGAATAAAACTGAGAGGACCATTGTGGCACAACAGGAGGCACACTACAAATTTTTCCCCAGCGTTATTCTGTCTAATTGCCTTTCCAGACCCATCAAGAAACAGACTGGGAGCAAGACTGGGGATGGTTGCTCTACCTTAGACCATCCTGAACAGCGAAGGTCAAGGTTAAAATTGATCAAAAAGAAAACAACTTTGGGTCAAAAAAGGGTAAGTCCTGTGAGGACAACATCTCCTATGAAAGAGGAAGCCACAGCACTTCTTTCCAACGCTCTAGGCTCTCTTAACCAGAAAGAAACGGATAAGGAGGTTGACATGGAAACTTCAGATCCACCAACCATTGAAGGTTTGAATAAGAACTCAGTAGAGGATGAACTTGCAGATATTCCTATCAAAATCTCTTGTACCAAGGTGTCCAGTTTACCAGGTAGCAAATATACCTTGCGGGCAAAAAGGAAAATGAGTTACGACAGTGAAAATGGAGATCAGACAAGTTCTAGTTCTTTCAAACAAACTTTGGTGCAACATGAAGGCCTTAAGGGCAAAGATCATGTCTTAAGCCAAAAAAAGAGGAAACTGACTAAAAAAGAGCCACCCATCATCATTAAATATATAATCATTAACAGATTCAAAGGTCAGAAGAACATGTTAGTGAAGATTTCTAAAATTAACGCTGATGAAACTTGCACAGTTTTAACACCAGAAAAGCTTGCCGAATACAAAAAGCTTGCTCCTCTCAAAGAATTCTGGCCCAAAGTGCCAGAGTCTACAGCAGTGAAGTACCCGCTCCTTGAGCCAAAAGTAAAGAAATGTCCCAAACGAAAGGCAAAGGTGAACCTAGTGTCAAAGAGGGCAGGCACCTCTCCAAAATCTAGGTGTCCACGAGCTGGTCAGACTAGGAGGACAAAGCATGCAAAACCACTGATAACTTTACCAAAATTACCCCCTCCATGGCCTTGTTATAATGAATTCACTGATGACTGCTGTACAGAGTATTCTGATGTGATGGTGGAGTTGGGTTATTTGTCAGAAAGAGCTTCCAGTCCTACTGATTCAACCCCACCTAGATGTTGGTCTCCTACTGAGCCCTTACTGGGATCAAATTCAAATCTAATAAACCCACATAATGATCCATGTCTAGGTTCATCCTATCAAGTATTAGCTTCAAAACCTTACCAAAGAGGTCTTTGGGATAGAGGCAGAACACCCAAGTCTAAGAAGACTTCTGCTACAAGGCCAAAAAGACAAGCTAATTCTACAACAAAGGCAGTGAACAAAGATTCAGTGACAACTGTGGATTCACAGAAGAAAGGTATTCGAGCGGCTTCAAGGAGACATAAGAAACGTTGTGAAAATATTGCAGGAATTGTTCTGGAAGATGACACATCTACCTCTCAGAAAGACAGGATGCGGAATGAGAAGCAAGTCCCAAGAAAAAAGCAGGTCCAAGGTGAGGAGAGTGATAATTCACAGGCTCCACATTCACTTAACAATGCACTAATTACTTCCTCATCTGAAGACTTAACTCCTTATCAACATCCCAGTTCTCTAAAAAGCAGTCAAGAGGACTTTACTATCAGTTGTTCAGGCTCTCAAACAGAGGTCACCAGCACTGGAAAAAAATCAAATCAAGATGTTGTTTTTGTCTTCAATACCATTGCCTCAAATGACTCACAAAAAGACTCACAGATTGTCCTCAATCCCTGTATTGAAAAATCTCTAAATCATATTCTTTCCCCATCCACCAAGACGGTAGGACATCCATGTTCCGTCATTACATACAGCAGTTCCAATTCAAAATCACAAAATATGAGTCAAGATGGGACTATCACAAAAAATCTATATAAATTCAAATCAGAGGTCTCTGGCCATGAAGAGAACCCCAGAACTGTACAGCATTTGCAGTCAACCAGAAAAACGACAATAAAATCAAGAAGACCGCAAACAAAAAAGAAAGATACCATAACAACTTTATTGGAGTCTGTCGATTGTAGATCCTCCCTTATGCCCTCTGCTAAGAGTGCAATTAAACCTGGATTTCACACAGGTCTTACATTGTCCTCAGACCCTAAAATTGATGAAATGTGTGTTCGCGAGTTGCCTTCTGGGCTCGCTGTCTTGAAGGAACTTCTCCAGAAGAGGCAACTCAGGACAGGACAGGAACCACATGAAAGCGATCCTGTGACTGAGGATATGTCTTCTACCAGTCAACCTACAGATATTCCCAAAACAGCCAAATCTAAAACAGCTCATTCATCAACATCAAGAAAACCAAGGGGTGCAAGACCTAAAGTGGCAAAAGAGTTGCAGTTCAAAATCAGAAGTAATGAAAAGAAACAGGATGATTTGAGAATTGACCATCTTTCATCAGATGACAGTCCTGTGTTTTTCTCTGACCCTGGCTTTGACAGCTGTTGCTCTATTGAAGATAGCTTGTCCCCAGAGCTCCCAGACAATTACAGCTTTGATATCAATGCCATTGGGCAAACGGAGTTCTCCAGTCTTTATTCTGGTAACCAGTTTGTGTTAACTGATAGGAACTTGCCTCAGAAGTTCCTCAGTGATGTCAGTCAGGAGGCAATCCATGCCTTTGTTGGGTTAGGCGACAGGACACAAAAGGTGTTTGATGTTGATGAGAGCAGCAAGCATGAACAGGACTGGCCCAAGTCTGGGGCTCTTAGTCCAGAACTGTTTGATAAGTCGTTTTGTGAAAGTAGCAAAGTTTATCCCAATAAGGTATCACTTGATTCAGAAAAGATCTTTAGCAAAGATTGGGGGGGCTCTTTAGGTAAAATCCATGGCCTTAGCCACTTTCAGGACTTTCACTGTGAAAAGAAAGATGTGTTGCTTGACCCAGAGCCCTTTTCCCCCCTTACTTCTGCTTCTTTTGCTTACAATGGTATTTCCCCAAGTAGTGATCCCTTAGATGGCAGTTCAGCAACACCAAGCAGTTCCCCACATTCCGTCAACTCGCTGTCCCTGCTGAAAAATGGTCAGAGTTCAAAGAGTTGGGGAACTCACATTCTCAAACCTCTCATGTCTCCACCTACTCGGGAAGAAATCTTAGCTACTCTGATGTATCTGGACCTCTCAGAAGCCACCTACCAGGAACCATTCTGCAGTGACCCATCAGATGCACCCTTGAAGCCAAGGTAACATTTATAATGGATCATCTGCATGGGTTTTGTTTTTGTATATTCTATTAAGTTACTGGGTTTTTTTCTTTGTTTTTTCCCCAGGGAGGTTGGTGGTCGGAAGTTGGTTTTGGAAACCAGGATGGCAAATGAACTAGTTGAATTTCATGGAGACTTATCTCAAAACGGCTTACAATTTTGGAAAATTGCATTTTCTGCCATGACAAATCAAGCCTCTGCACCAAACAATGGGTGTAAATCCTCTATACTGACCAAGGACCAAAGCCCATTTTCTGGCAGTGATCAAAAAGTGATTATGCTTCCCTGTAAGTGTGCCCCAAGTCGAGAACAGGTGCAGCTCTGGCTGCAAGCCAAAAAACAGTATGAGTGCCTTCAGAGTGAAAGAAAACAAGTGGGTGGCCAGAAAACTGTGGAACTTGGAATATATGACAGAACCTCGTCTCAAAATGAAGACTCTAATTTACCTTCCTCAGAGAATCATGATAAAAGGTGGAGGAAAAAAGATGAAAAGACTTCAGAGCTGCAGAGTATCAGTAGGAATGGCTTAAGTTTACCACTCAGTATTTCACCAGTTAAAGCAGCTTTATCTAACAGTAGCCCTAAGAGTACAAAATGCATCTTGGACATCGAGACAAACAAAGGTTGTCAGATCACTTCTCCAAATTCTCCTGATCTTTCTGCATTGCAACAAAGGCCTGCTGAGATTAAACAAGATGAGGACAAGGAGGATTTGACTGATGTATTACAATCCCCCAGCTTGGACCAGTCTCAAAATCTCAATGACACATCACTTGAAAATGTACAGCCAAAGGACCTCTTGAGTCCATCAGTTTTTCCTGTTAAACACCTAGATTCTGATGTCAAATGCTCTTACCTGCTCCATAGCACACCTGTCCACCGGAGAAGCTACATTGATGATGATGTGTCTAGCTATAGTCCAATAAGAAATGAAGGTATAGTTTTATGGTTTTTCTTGAAAGCTTTAATGTTGTAACTAAGTTGTTCAGCTCTGTTATCTGTAATGGGTTCCCAAACATTTTCAGACTGGTACCCACCTAATGATGAGAGGTAAATCTTTTTGTGTCAGTGGGGTTGACATAGGGCTTGGCAATAAACAATATCATATTGAGATCGTTATAAAATTTGTCAATGACGATTATAAGCTGTGGACATTTTTACTTAATTGGGATTAAAGGGATAGTTCACCCAAAAATGATAATTAGTCTGCCTTTTACTCACTTTCGACGCATCCTAGGTGTAGGTGACTTTCTTCTTTCAGACGAATCCAGTCGGAGTTATATTAAACAATGTTTTTGATCTTCCAAGCCCTTGGAATAACACCCCTATGGTTCATTCTAAGGAAATATGGATATTGTTATTACAACATTGTTATTCGTTTGAGTGAAGAAAGTCACCTAGGCAAGGCAAGGCAAGGCAAGTTTATTTGTATAGCACCTACACCTATGATGCTTCGAAGGTGAATAAAAGACAGGCTAATTTTCATTTTTGGGTGAACTATCCCTTTAATCTATCCTTATGTAACAGAAGCAATAAATGCTACAATAGCCAGTCAGTGCATGTCGCTAATAGTTCCTGCTTTTTTATGTGTGAATGAATGGCATAGTTTTGTCTGTTCCACAACCAAGGACATGAACCCATGAATTTTATTACCATAGCTACTCTGACAGTCAATTTTCACGGTTTAATTTGAGAAAAGCTACCATCAAATACACAGTGAAACTCAAAGATCTTCATGGCAAACTGCCAAAATAAAAGTTTGGTTTAATTTGAAGAAATTATGACATACCTGTAAATAATACTATTGTACTATTACTATTACAGTTATAGTTGTAAAAGAATTATATTTTCTTTTGCTGATAAGATCAGGATAATTGTGAATCAGTCATGCTTATTTGTCTTATGCAGTCGTGCTTACTAGACTTCATTTATTTCCAAAAAAGATGATTACTAAGCTTTTACATTTATCTTCTCATTGCAAAACTCTTTTGGATCTTGTTTTTGCACAGACACAGAGCCCAGATCACAGCGACTACATCAGAAGGGTAACAAAAACAAAGATGCTTTACGGAGAGTTTTGCTTACCACACAAATGAAGGTCAGATGAATTTATTCAGATGAAAGTTAATGAATTTATGAATCTTCTGAAGTTTCAGTCTTGCAATCCTTGTTTAATATTTTATAGGGTTTTTATAGCACATGCATTTTATCCCATACAGAATCAGCTTACCACTATGAATGTTCCGAAGAGAGAGAACTCCCAGATTGAGGGACCGTCAATCTGTAATTCATATGGCTTTAAAGTCAGTATGCAGAACTTGCAGGAGGCCAAAGCATTGCATGAGGTAGGATCTTTTAAACTGTGTTTTAGTAAGAACTGCTTTCATTAAAATGAGTGATTAATCAGACTTACATAAACACGTAAAATACAGTTTTAACAAAGGGGGAAAAAAGCTTTGTCTTTGTCATGTCACATGTTTAGAAACTTTTTATAGAATTTCAACTGATCTCATCTTACGTTTTTATCTCCCTGTTGTAGGTACAGCACCTCACAACCATAAGCATGGAGCTTCATGCAAGGACTCGTCGTGATCTTGAGCCTGACCCTGAATTTGACCCGATTTGTGGTTTGTTCTACTGCCTCAGTTCTGATGTCCCTCTCACAAATTGTGACACTACCCAGATGACAGGTGCCATTGTCGTTGATAAAGATTGTTGTTCTTCAGCTCAAGGTGAGATTGGTGTTGTGTTTGTTTATTACTGATGTGTGTGCAAATTGTGATTTGTAAATTGTAAAAAAAAAATAAATAAACAAAAATGCACCTAACTATAAATCAGCTTAATGTTGATCAGGGATAACAAGTAACTGTGCTTCTAACCCGTTCCAACCACATAAGTTTGTGATGCTGTTTGTGAATGTTCGTTTGATGGTTTCGGGAGACACTGAATCGTTGAACTATGTTAGTAATGAAGAAACTTGAGACCATAGTTGGCTAACGATGCTTTTGGGTAACTCACCCTTTGCTGGTTAATGTTAAATAGATAGTTCAGCCAAAAAAGAAAAATGTGCCATGTAATCTCTTTAATTTGACAGGTGACTGATCTGTCCAGCAGCCATTTAGCCAATTAATGAGGAATCTTTTGACACAAAAGAAGTCATTGTAATATTTTAAGACTGTATACTTTAGATTATTACCTGTGTGTGCAGTGGTTCTGTTATTTTGGAGAATCTGCATTTATTTGTGTGATGCTGAGATTAATAGGGTCATATGATGTTGCTAAAAAGAATATTATTTTGTGTATTTGGTGTAATGTAATGTTTATGCAGTTTAAAGTTCAAAAAACACATTATTTTCCACATACTGTACATTATTGTTGCTCCTCTAAGCCCCACCTTTCTGAAACGGGTCGATTTTTACAAAGCTCATCGATCTAGAAAAGCGAGGTTTGA
>SCHK01167026.1:0-15194 GCA_004124795.1 Poropuntius huangchuchieni | reverse complement strand
TTTTTTTTGTCATTTTTTAAGTTCTGGCAGTATGATTTACTGATCCTGGAATAGAAAACAGAAGCAGAAACAGAAGCTTAGAGTTTGTAAATGACGAAATGCACATTTCTAGGTGAGCTATTCCTTGACATGCCTGCAAGACATATCTCGAAATAATGAAGGGTCACAAAAACGGTGAGTTTTGTAGAGTTTCCTCGTATAATATATTGCCTTGGCCTCGGGCTAGTTAATATTCTCTCTTCATCTGGCCTTTGGATGAGCCCTCGATATCGCTCCATTGTAGTTCTGCCGCTTTTAAGCTGTTCACAGACAAGCTTCAAAGTGGAGGAGGCCGAAGCTTCAGAGAATGTTGTTAGTCTGTTTTTCTAAACTAAAGTGCAATATCAGCTCGGAAAGAGAGAACAGAGGCAGAGAGAGAAGTAAAAAGCTTTCGATTTGATCCGCTGGGACCAAAGCGGTGACGCGAGGGCCCGGCTGAGCTGCGACTGCGGCAGTGTGCTTGATTTCCCCATAATTACCCGGAGTATTTTTGCCCTCTGTTTCTGCCCCTGCCTCCGTCGAATGGAGCAGCTATTCTTTAATCTTGTCACTTCTCACGACTATGGAAGTGGGCTTTGGAAGTACCTATTAGAGGAAGGAAATTGCACAGGGCTCTCCCTTTGGCCCTTCCGGATGGTTTGAGAAATGAAGAAAGAGAGGGTCATGGGAGAGAAGGAGTGCTGGACTAAAAGCGTGGAGAGACTCTGACGGCGCAGAACGCCTCGAGTGGAGCTATACGCCGCCATCATCCGAATTGCGTATTTGGAGAAGAATAGAGATAATATGGTGAGAGGAAGGAGAGAGCAGCACGGACAAAAACAGCTTTTTTCTGCATAATGTTTTGTTTTTAATCTAAACATCATTAAAACATGATGCTTCTACTTTAGAAATCAAACTGTGCAAGATAAAAAGACTTGTTAGAGAATATATAATTCATTTTTTCTTTCCCTTCTGGCAATTTCTATTTATTTGATTTATTTTATATATTAAGTTTTATAAGACTTATGCTAAAAAATGCAATTCACATACTTCTCAAATGCATTTATCTTAGATTTACTGGAACAGAAGGCAAAATACTGGTTACTGGCCCTGGATAGGTCTAAATGTTTTTATTTATTTATTTATTTAGCAGTGAATTCATTCATTCATTCAGTGAATGTAGAGTCAAAATCAGAAATCGAAATCAAA
This sequence comes from Poropuntius huangchuchieni, assembly GCA_004124795.1. Taxonomy (NCBI): domain Eukaryota; kingdom Metazoa; phylum Chordata; class Actinopteri; order Cypriniformes; family Cyprinidae; genus Poropuntius; species Poropuntius huangchuchieni. The sequence goes on along the minus strand of SCHK01167026.1, from coordinate 13,967 downwards.
CAGCAGCCAAGACCAAATACATTAACATTGTCATACAAATTGCCATGCTAAAATCTTCAGAGAGTTGTCATTATAGAAATACTTTTCTTGAATGTTTAGAACTGTGAATGTGTAGAGTGTACATCAAAATACATGTCATGAAGATCAAAATCTGTGTTTTTTTTGCAGTGAATATAGAGTGTCAAAATACTTGAGGTAAAACAAAACAAAACAACACAATATGGCTTATTTAAAGACCTAATGCATCAAGCGGGCTTTTATATTAGAACGGAGTGTGAGAGATAATTTATGAGATAATATGGGACTTATAGACATGCTCACTTGACACTTTATAAATGTTGTTGAGCCAAAGCCACTGTGCCAAGTCTTCAGTGCTTTACAAGCTGAGTATTAGCTAGTGAGCCAACAGCAGCTTTATAGATACACTATACTAGCTTTATTATGGTCATCTTGAAGACAACATGAAGCAGATGTTGCAGCTGACTTGACTACCATATTGTGATGTATTTCAGAATCAAAAACACAGATTATGACTTGATTTAATCTATTGGTTTCTTATTGGACTGTGAAAAGCAAATGTCTCATATACTGAAATGAAGGCAGTATATTCATATACACACAAACACATACACACATGAATATGAACAGTTCACAAAATGACCAGTAACAAGATAAAGTTGATTTTGATGCTAAGCAATGCTGCAATATGGTTTAAACGTATAATAGAAAATATTTTTTTTAGTTGTGCAGTGAATGTAGAGTGCATTTCAAAATACATTATTGTTATTATGTTATTTATTTATTATAAATTATTATACATAGTTGTAAGTATGCATTGTAATAGTAGTTGAGGTAGGAGTCTAGGCAAAATGAGAATGGGACATTTGTCATGAAAACACTGCAATAGTCCTAAAAACAGGCTTTATTCATTCTTTAGGCAAAATGTAATTTTTGCTTTGATTTTGGAGAGAAATCTCATTCCTTTGAGATCCAACAAAGAACGCAGTTATCAACAAATGACTTGAGTTTGCTATTAAAATGAGCAAAAAATTCCCTTTCATCATCTCTAATACTGAATTATGAAGTCATTACAAAGTTTTAATTCAATTTATATTTTTAAAACTGGGTTAGTGTGCTTGCTTTAGGGTTGGAAGTGTGAATTGGGTGGCTTTGCCGTGTGATAGTATATCTGGGCAAGAGGTTTGGGCTGTTTGTGCTTTGGCCCATTGTTGGCAAACAGCAGCGTGTGGTTCACATACTTCACACGATCCGACATTCAAGACAGGCGTGTTTCTGTGCCGTGTTTGACAAGCATGAGCCTGCTGATTCAGCTGCACATGCACACACATACACACACGCACAAACACACACACACACACACACACGCACACACGAGTGCTGCAGATCATAAACTATCACATCAGTGCGGTGTTTTTGTGCCGGTAATGATTTGGTGAGCTCAGCGGAGGGTAACGCCGACTTTACCGCAGTCAACATGAAGCTGAAAAGATTTCAGCCCACAGACCTCAAATAAAACCTGTTATTCAGCTTGAATTGTCGACCTTACAGTTTTTTTTTTTATTTTATTCAAATTGCACAAGAACACTGAATACTTTAACTGTAAATTGCCTGGAAATGCAAGTATTGTGCAAATCTAGTTATAACCCTTTAGCGCAAACGGTTTAATTCTAAGATGCTTAGAATTATGTCAGAAACTCATTACTGCCTCTGGCCTCAAATTGGATAATCTGTTTTTTTCCTAAGCAGTGATATTTAAGATTTCGGCTTTTAGTTTCAAACCAGAAGTGTGTTAATATAAATAAAGCTGTTGGATCGCAACCCGTGGGATTTAGAGGTCAATGCATGAACATTTATTATGGCTAATAAATACTTATATATTAAACGTGGCTCTCGTTGCATTTGCATTGAGTTTACAATATCACTCTCCTGCGGCGTTTTAATAATGCAGTGCTTTTCCCTTTCAGTATCTATAAAACATCACGGGTAAACCTCCAGGCATTAAATGTGTCCTGAGATGAGCGGCATTACTGATATCTTTGTCGCGAGGACTGATTGCACGGCTCTTTAAATTAGTGCGTGTCTTTGATTCTCTCTTCAGGGCTTTATGAAGATGATTAGGCTCCGGGGAGCGTGTGGAGACTCGGTGTTCAGCGGTGCAGGGGTCACGCGCCTCTATTTTAGGCTGTAATGGAGCGAAATTTTAAAGTATGTCAATGCGAGCGGTGTGCTTTGAATCTGTCTATAATGAATCAATGCTGGAGAAATCAAAACTGCAATCATAGCAGCTCTCAGCTGTGCCAAATGTAGGTGATACGGTAAAGTTTTATATAATGTTATATTTTATATAACCAGTCTTCAGTGTCACGTGATCCCTCAGAAATCATTATAATATGCTAAATTTGCTGCTCAGTAAATGTTTCTGGTTATTCAATGTTGGAAACAACTCTGCTGCCATTTTTTTCAGGATTCTTTGATCAATGTAAAGTTCAAAAGGACAGCATTTTTTTTTTAATATACATTTTTAGTGACTTTATAAATGTCTTTACTGGCCCTTTTGATAAATGTGTCCTTGATTAACAAATGATCAATCAAAAAACAATATTGATTGTTTAATACATACATTAATTTTATTTTTGATTACATTTTAAGGTATCCCTTTTGTGGTGTAATTATACAATTAAGCACTGAGAAATAATAATTAATAATATGTGCTTACATGTTATGGTTAGGATTAAGGTTTGGTTTCTTGTAACTATGCATAATTTTCTCTTATTAATATAGTAGGTACATGTATATGAAACAAGGGCAGTATAAAAGAGTATTACCTTATGTATATTTAATTAGAAATACAATTAATTTATATCTAAGTTAAAAAAAAAAAAAAAGTCTATTTTTCCCAATATTTGTGTGTGTGTGTGTGTGTGTGTGTAGTTTTCACCTTCATTCATTCATTCATTTCTTCATGTTTTTATTTAACAACTTGTAAACCTTTGCATTCCTGTCAGGCCTGCAAAGCTAGTTTCAGGAATCTGATCAAAAAGTCTTAGAAATGATGACATAAATTCAGTACAGTGTGTCTAAACGGTTGACTGGAAGCGTGTTTGATTTTTGACCCAGAGAAAAGATATTAATATGACCCTTTACATCTTCCTTGTAATTGACTCAAGCCTCCTGTGACATGATTTAGATTGGATGCCGCTCACATGCTGTATACATTACACATGGCCACATGACACCTGATATGGAAGATGCAGGTCTGATACATTTACAGTTGAGCAATCAGTATGTGTGATCTAGTGGTGTAAGTGTGAGCCGGTGGAGCATGAAATACTTGCTTCATTTGGTAAATCTGCCGAGTCTAGCGGAGTCAACCTTTATCACTCTGCTATTGACCTTGTCAAAGCTGAGAGGACTCTTTGCGTTTCTGTTCCTTTTATTGGCGGTTAGTGTTTACATCTGCCATGAAGCCAGGCCGAGCTGTCTTCATAATCATATTTGTCCTCATTTGAAGAAGAGATGATTATTATTACCATGGGAGCTCTTGACACCAGGGTAATCGCTGCGCTGAACTGCATCCAGCGCACGGAAACGCTTCCAGACGCTCCGGAAGAGTGAAAAAATGCAGGAATTACTGTAAGGACTTTAATTATGATGAACTTCAACAAACGACATAATCAATAACAGATAAATCCAGTGCACTTAGCTACTGGAGATTCCCGGATCTGCAAATCATGTTCAAAATTCAAAATTCAAAGTGCAGCTCTATTGACAACATTTATGGCAGAACGTTAATTATCAGAGAAATAATCCTGAAATGGCTACAATTAAAGTATATGGGGCAGAGTTTCAGAGGGAGAAATGTGAATCTTGTATTGTTGTTAAAGCAAATGAATTAAAACTCATTCAAATGCGAGCTTTAAAGTTTCTAAAATGCCTTTTAGTAAGTTATACAACATTGATGTAACTCATGTGGGTGAATTTCACTCCATGTAAACAATCCTTTCCAGCTTGTAAATTATCAGCATTACATGGTTATGACAGGAAAGTTGATAGACTGGATATTAACGGTATATCATTTTAAATAGCTTCACACCAGGGATGGTTCCCTGATGTTAAAATATTAAATGGATAATTGTTTTTACATGAGTTATTCTTAGTTAAAATGAATCATAAAAAGCACTATTTAAATAATTTTACTCATATTTTGATTGAATTATGTTTTTGTCCACTGGTGTCCAGGGATTATCCTTTCATTTTTTAATTACATAAAGAATAAGTAAAACTGTATTAAATGTTCTCAATAAAATGTGTTCTTTAAGAAAATTAAGACTGGCAAGTCTTTATGTTTTTAAGTACATATTAGTGTATGCTAATTCAATTATTCAAAAATGCATACTAATTACTGGACATAATTGGATCAGAGGGCATGATTTTGCTTTAATATTTTACTATATGTTTCAATTTTCTTGCACTGTAACAAATCGGACACATTTTTCTATGTTCTTTCATTTAAATGCGTTTTTACTTATAAAAGTCAGCTAATGCCATATAGCTATTGAGATTAAAAAAAGTAATTGTAAATGCTGTGCATTGTAAGTTCATATTATCTGAGGGACTACACTTAATATATGTACTTTTAAAAATGTACTGTTCAAACCACATGGTGACTTAAAATGAACTAGTGAAATGAAGTTGTGGGAAAGTCGTCTTTTAATTTACCCTTTACGGTCCGAAGTTGTCTTTAACTACTATGTACTGACATAAAACATAATTAATTTACACTGTACTTATTGTGCTCATATTGAACTGCAGATCACGTTTGCTGCTATTAAGGTTGGATATGGGTAAGTTTGGTTAGGTTTTGTGTTTAGGGTAGAGGTAAGGACAACAGTGAAATTTAGGGTGGCAACTACAGAAATGACAGGAAAACATAAAAACTTGCATGTACACAATAAGTGCACTGTATGAAATTATTCATTTAAATGTAAGCACACAGTGGTTAAAAGCACATAATATAAAGTGGGTCACACCTTAATACATAAATAAGAAACAAACAGCTGTCATACTAGACTCATCAAGATGAGATCAGAACACAAATCTCACAGATTAAGGCTGACTGTAGAGCTGTTAGTGCTTATATAACTCTAACATATGCTTTTTTTGTCACTTTCATGCAGATTTGGAAGCGCGAGCTAAATTAAATCAAACCACTGGCTTACTTCATGTATATTCATGAAATCTGCCAGCGTGTAAGTGTGGCATATTTCACCTAAAGGTGTAGATCTACGGTGAGTGGCTTGAGCTTACGCTACCATCTGCCTGGCGTCCCAGAGGAGCTCTGATTTATGGAGCGCGCCGTTTTGCTCTCATCCGCTCGTTTCCCTCAAAATCATGCTTAAATAAGAACAATGGGCCAGCTGAGCGTGTATTAAAGGTCCGGTTTAAGCAGGAGGGATTGAGCCACACGGCGGGCCGTCTGAGCTTGGGAGGGAAATGAAATGAAGGATAAACAGCATGCCATGTGGAAATTAGGTCAGAAAAAAGTCGGGCTGAAAATAAAGTAGCAGCCGGATCGAAGCTTCTCGTCATGACGCACCAAAGGCCCCGTCCCGCGAGAGATCTACATCTGTTCACTGCCCGCCGCTAATAACAAACACACTCACAGACGGCGGAAACTTCGGTCGTGGAAGGTCGAGGCCGCGCGGCGTCGCTTCGAAGAAAGTCAGCGAGTAAAAAGTGCTAGCCAAACATTTTCTCCAGGAGTATTTTTAGGCCACCGTCGTGATACACGGCAGAGCAGGACGGTCTACGAAACAAATGTCAGCTTGTGAAATTCCAGCGTATTACACGCCGAGTGGAGATGACAGCGCTGCTTTTTCTGGCTTGAAAGCGGAGTTTTATAGGGCAGGAGTAAACGACTCATCCATCTCAGGCTCTGATAAGCAGGGCAATTTCCAGCCAATATTTGCAGTGATAAACTATGCCCTGCTGGTTCAATTTAAGATGCCTGCATAGCGCATGACTGCCTGGTTACACTAACTAGTCCAGCAGGGCTAACGTGACCCTGCAGAGAGCAGTGCACGGCATGTGCAAGGCATAGTGCACCTTTGCAGGAGATACCAAACGCGCTTTGATTTGAAATCACACTGTTAAATAGTATTTTTCTTTTTTGTATGCTGGGCTCCTGTTTAAAGTTTAAAGGTGAAGTTATTTTAGTGGCCCCAAAATAAATTGAGTGCAAGCCTGTGCAAGAGCTGCATCATTTCCATCCTCAGTGATCTCATGCTGTTGTTCAGAGTCCACGAAGATCACGCGTGACGCGCAGCAGAAGTCTGTGTGTGTTCACTGCTGCAGCCTTTCAGCACACATCACGTCTCACAATCGCACTGCAGAAAATCCCACTGCTCATCTGGATCAACACTGAACAACATGGAAAATAACACAACGTATCTCTCTGAGGAGAATTCTGTTAAAAATATATAGTCATGATTTTTACTTTTTTGAAGTTATAAAGCAGTCAGGTTCAATCTGCAACAGTCTGACACTAACTCAACACAATTTTTGCTTGCGACGTGACAGTCGTGGGTTTGAGTCTTCTGAATTGTAGAGTTGTGAGGTTTTCGGTCAAACTGAAGGAAGCTCATGTAAAGTTGGTCACGTGTCCTTTGGTGCGGTAAACAGCCTGCGAGATGCGTTTTGAAAGCGCGTGATTCTCCTCCACGGGGCGAGTGGGTGGAATGTTAAGTGCCTCGTCCCAGTATGAGCTTACAAATGACCGCGGGAGTCGAGCGATTAGCATATCTGTTTAAACACGCTGACAAAAGAGACACATGGTGTTCACCATCGGCAAGGAATGGAGAAAATCCCTGTCCTTGTTCCATCAGCCATTTGTTTTCATGAAACTTCCATTTGCTTGATGAAAACGGAAAGGAAAACAAAGCAATTGCACAAACACGGGTTCAGCCATCCATAAAACACAGCATCATTTACTGTCACATTTAGCAAGAACGCTTTCACATAACCAGTCCTTTGACTGACGCCACAGTCTGCTCCACTCCATTGCAGCTTATGGTGCGTTCAAGACATGCTCGAAAGTTTACTGAATTAAATATATATTCAGTTGTACAGTACTGTTGTATTTTCTACATGCAATTTAATTTGAAAGGGAAAATAATAATAATAATTTGAACACATTTACCATCAATTTAGAGACTCAATTTGCATCCATTGCATCTAATTTATAGGCTTATATATTTACATTGTTTTACAAAGAAGGATTTGTGATTTGCTACTTTATAATTTCTATTGTGAAGTATTCTGTACTTTTTTGCTGTTGTTTCCCTATCTATTTGTTTGTTATTCTTATGTCTTAAGTTGAGCTAAAAAAAAAAAAAGCATTTCACTGCATGTCGTATATGTTTTCTTGCAGACTTGCCCCCAATCTGGTAAGTCAGGGTTTAAAGAAATGCGGAGAAACCTCCAGAGAAACAGATGGTGGGTTTATCTGAAATAGATTAAATAATAGTACTAATACTAATACTAATAATAATACATGAATTACAACAACCCACTTCAGCTAAAAACAAGTAACTTGCACAAATCTGAAGGGTGATTACGGTTGAATTATCTTTGGTTTAATTGAATTCGCTACAAGCCTAGCATGGCTAATTTATCTGGAACAAACTCCCCAACACCTTGACCGGCCAAGCTGTCGGTCTGAGCGCATTAATTACTTGGCTTTAAGACAGCGGCCGTCCCGCTCAGAAGCACCCGGGCCAAATGACCCGTCCGCGGGCAGCGGTTCCGCTCGCAGGCGCTTCTGTCTCTCCATCGATCGTTCTGGTCTCCTCCCCTCGCCGATCGCGGGCCCATAATTCACTGGCCAGGTAAATTGGAACAATAAGTCAGACCATTAGTGAATTAGTTTGTTTTGAAAATCGTGCATTGATCTGGGCTCTGCTGATTGGGTTGAGGCAGGCGTGGGCATTTAATTATCCTGCCGAGAGTGCTGAGCTCAGACTCCTGAAGGTCAGGCTTCTGCGAGAGCCGCGTGAATGTGCTGCGAGGGCTATTTGCACGCATGCGTCCGTTCACTCGGTGGCCGACGGCTGTAATTGGCAGCGCGTTTGTGTGGCCGTCCACAGAGGTGTGCACAGCCTGGAGCGCTTTCATAATTGTAACGCCTCGTTGTCTGAACGCGACAAATTGCACTACACTCGCTTTACCCTCCCCTGATTAGCTCTCCCCCGCAGTGCAGAATGTGACATGAATACAAATGCAATATAAAATCATATAAAACAAGAGCGTGGTCAGAGTCCTGCTGGTCGGCCGGCGGCTCCTCGAGGGATTGAGTTTCGGTGGCAGATCGCCCAGCGTCTGGCAACGCTACCGCGCTACAAAATCATTTTCTAGTGTACTGTTTGCTCAAATATGCCAGAGAATCACAATTTCAGTCTTCATTATTGTGAATTCTGAATTCAAAATGTTTCCTTAACGTTTCTACAAATTGTACTTACCAACATACTACATAGTTCATGTACAGTATATAATGTACAATATAATAAATTAGGTAGATTTATATTAATTGTATATTATGCTAATATTTTATGCCTGAATTGTGTAAGAAATATAGGCTTACATATGATATACGTCTAATAATGAACAATATTAAATTCATAAATTAACAATAACCAAACATGGTAAAAAATTGCTTTATATTTTTGAAACTTAATTGTGTTTTATTTCATTTATTTTTAATAGTCCATTGTTATTTCATATAACATCATAATGTAACTAAATCATGCAATTTAAAATATACACAAAATACACTCATATAAATTAACAGTAGCCAAATTCTGTAAAATAATATATTGCTTATTATTTTCAGGTTTTTGGAACCTACGTTTGATTTTTGTATGTAAATTTAGCCCATTGTTAGTTTATATAACTTCATAATGCATCTAACTAATCTAAAATATACAACAGGATATATACAATATATTATTCAATGTGCATTTTTTATTATAAAATATATTAGTAACTGTGGAAATTAGTTTCTTAATAAATACATTAATAAGTTGTACTGTTGTTCTATGTAGGATAAATGTGTGTAGTTCATATCTTGCACTGTGCAGTATATATCATATGTTGTGATCAGAAATAATTATCAATAATCAAAGAATCACATTTGTGTAATTTTAGTATTTAGCATTTTAGTATGGTAGGAAGATATTCTGAACTTAGCCCATTTTATATCACCATGAAAAGCATAGTTTTCCTATATTAGATTCATTATGTGTTTCTTATATGTATATTTTCTTATTACTTGTCTTATTAACCTTTTATCTTAACAAGTACCATAACATGGTCCATTTTTATATTATGAACCTGCAGAATAATGAAACATTTGAAAGAACAGAAATCTACTATTGTTTAAGACATCCATTGTATAAAACTCTGCTATAATGTTTTCTAATGAAACATGTATGGTGAAAAAGCTGTTTCACTTCATAGCTGTCATGTCAGATATTTTAGAATAGTATCTAGGACTGGAACTATAAAACAGATGAATAGCACTAATAGCACTATCAGCACTAATAATATAACTTAATATCATTACAGCAATTTGAATTAAACTTTAAAGCTGCTTTTTCAAAAGGATTGGTGTATGCATAGATAACATTGATTCAGACGACTCAAGTTCAGAAGGATGTTAGCTATGTACATCAGGTTTAGAGGTCTTGGCACTGGGGTTTTGAAAACACTCTGACAGCAAACATCCAGCGCACCGCTGACAGAGGCAGTATGTGGTCTACATCGAGTGGACAGGGACTCGAGAACAAACCCAAACCCTCCACTTCCTCTCAGAGGAGTTTGTAGGCGGAAACTGTTCGATACGTCCTCACAAAGCAGAATCTCTCTCGGTTCAATCCAGCAGCTCCTGGGACCTGGAATACAAATAGGGGACAAGCCTCCATCCCTGTGAACTGTCAGGAACAAAGCAGAGCTCAGCCCCTATGAAGGGAAACAGCAATTGATTGAGTCCACACAAGACTTGCATTAGAAATGAGATTTCTGAATAAAGCACTGAAGACAGGAAGCTCTCAGAGTGAATGAGACCATTTACAGACTCAAAAAAAGGGAGGGAAAAAACAAGGATTAGCCCGAAAGACTGCAAGAGTGTTTAAACAACAACAATTCAGCACAAGACCAGTTTTTGTAATATTCTTATTCCTAATGTTACAATTTTATATTGATACTATTTAAGCTTATTAATCTTCCAGTTCTTCTAAAACAGTTTTAAACAGTAACTTGTTCCTGTTATCAAAGTGCTAAAACATGTTAACAATGTTAAAATATGTTAGCAAACATGCTAATACAAGCTAGCAACAGGCTACAACATGTTAAAAAATGTTAGTGACGTGCTAAACAATCAAGAAACATGCCAGAAATGTGCTAGCATTGTAAAGCATGCCAGCAATGTGCGAATCATACTGGCAATGAGCTAAATCATGTTATTATTGTTATTATTAGAAACATGTTAAAACATGTAGAAAACATGTTATGTTACCAATGTGTTAACAAGCTAGCAATGTGTAATATTTGGTATCAAAATGTTTGAATTTTAGAAAAAATTATAGAAACATGCCAAAACATGCACAAAATGTGCTAGCATTACACATGCTAGCAATGATCTAAACATGCTAACAACTTGTTAAATTAGACTATAATAGCTATAAAACTAGGTTTTACATGCTAAAACATGCCAAATCATGTTAGCAATGTGCTAAGTAATAAACGGTAGCAAAATGCAAAATCATGCTATAAAAATGTAAAACAAAATATGCTACAAAAATGTCAGAAAAAAAAAAAAAAAAACATGCTACATTAGTAACTTGCTAATACCAGCTTTCAATAGGCTTAAGCTTAGAAAGATGTTAGCACTATAGCAGGGTTGCCAACTCTCACGCATTTGGCGTGAGACACACGCTTGTGAGGTATGTTTTGATGCTGGGATGCTGGTTTATGGTGGTTTTTTTGCTGGTTTATGCTGGTCCTTTGCTGGTTTATGCTGGTAATGTGCTAGCAAAGAACCAGCATAAACCAGCAAAGGACCTGCATAAACCAGCAAAAGGACCAGCATAAACCAGCAAAAAAACAGCACAAACCAGCAAAGGACCAGCATAAACCAGCAAAAAAACCACCATAAACCAGCATCCCAGCATCAAAACATACCTCACCAGCATACGCTGGTTTTTTCAGCAGGGCTGTCTCACGCTCTTACGCTGCCCATGTAAATCTCACGCCAAAATGGCAACCCTGGCTGCTTATGATATGAAACAAAGTCTCAGTTTTCAAATTTTGTAAATTTTAATACGAAATTCAAACCATAATACCATTTGGCGCACTTAATGTGGCATAATTTATTGTAGCGCCTCAGTCACAGAGTTGCGACAGGCTTCTTTGATCTCGCTGGTGTCGCCGCCACGCGGTCACGTGGTTCATGGAGCAGTATATACATATGAATTGACATTTAATCAAGATCGAAATCCAAAACCCCCCCCCCCCCAAAAAAAATAAAAAAAACCTCACTCCAAGCGGAACTTGAAAATTGGCAACCCTGACTATATGCTAAAACATACCATGTTAAAATAGCTGGACACATGCTAAAGCATGATATAAATGTGATGAAACATTCTAGCAACATGTTATATAATGCAAATTAATTTTATTTACATGATAAGAACATGGGGTAATATCCTACAAACAAGTTAGCAACATGCTAACAATGTGATTAAACATGCTAACAGCAGGCTAAAACATGGAAGAAGTGTTCTAACACATTAGAGACATACTAAATAATGTTAGCAAAATGTTAAAACATGCTAATAATATAATAAAGCATGGTAGCAAAATGGTAAACATATTAGCAATATGCTAGCAATACATTAAATTGCTAGCAACCTGTTAGAAATGTTAACAATATGATAAAAGCTAGAGCCATGCTATCAACATGTTAGAACATGCTAACAACAAGCTACTGTACATATAAACATATGAAGGCAAAAATATGGTTCCGTTTTTATGTGTGCATATGTGCTTTGATTCTTTTTGCGCTAATTACTTTGTCCACAAGGTGACAACACTGGCTCAGACCGGAGTAGACAGAAAAAAGAACAACAAGTACAAAGACATTTTTATCACCCATAACTTTTGAAGAGAAAAAGTGCAGACAGCGATTAATCTTTCTTGTTCACATGCACACTTTTTAAAGGCTGTGCATTTGTTCATTTATTTTTAATACTATGTCATATCTCAGCTTAATATGCAGGGATGACTCTACATATTTTGCTTGATTTCTTTGGAAGGAAATCAGAAAACATGACTGGAAAAAATATCAGAGTCCTGGCTGACCCGACATGGTACAAGTGGTTTGGACAAATAGATGAATGGAAAACACTGCAAATATTATAATTTGACGCATTGAGTCATAAGCGGATTTGTTTGGTCTCAAAACATCCGTCAATAAATGAATCCACACTGACAAAACTCAAGGTCCTTCAGGCGGTCGAGAGAAAATGGTGGGAGATTTGTAAACAGCATGTGTCTTTCTCAGAGGGAAACGACTAAAGCACAAGAGCGGATAATAGTATGAGTGTTTAATATGAAATATCTTGTCATACAGTGAATCAGCAGGGGAATATTCATCTGTGAGACCCTCTTCTGAAGATTTCAGAAGGCTCACTGGGGTTCATTGATTTTCTAGTGCAAAGAACTCATTGTAATACATTTGTGATGTGAAAATCCAGTGCATTTACCCACTTAAGTTATTTAGCAGACACATTTTATTCTGAACAATACAGGAACAGACACCCTGGGTGGTGCTTTGCATTCACAACCTATTTTACTCCCATAATGTGAAACAGGATATTCAAGAAAAACATGTATAGGCTGTAACTTGATGTTATCCATGGGGAATTGATTGGATGGAGCAATGTGGGCGTTTCTTACCAGAATGGATTCAGAGTCAGTGTGAGCTTGCAATGCCTAAATAGCTGTTTGACTGATTAACCCGCACAGCCTATAGATGATGTCAGCCACAGAAGATGTTTTAGGGTTGTTTTGATATATAGTAGCTAAATGAAAAAAAAAAAATCAGGCTGGTTCAAGTGAGCTATTGAAAAGGTGTTGCAGACCTGAAGTAATCTGATCAACAGGAAATAAATAAATAAATAAACCTTTAAATACAATGATTTATTTAGTTGGATTTATTCAGCCAGTGCTGTGATGTATATGTTTACATATGGCATACTAACATGCATACTGTAAGTTTATTTGTGTTTCATGCCTTACAAACTGATTCAATTGATTGACAACCCTGCTGAAAAAAAAACAGCATATGCTTGTTAGGTATGTTTTGATACTGGGATGCTGGTTTATGCTGGTAATTGCTGGTGCTTTGCTGGTTTATGCTGGTCATGTGCTGGCAAATAACCAGCATAAACCAGCAAAGGACCAGCTCAAACCAGCAAAAGAATAAACCAGCAAAGGACCAGCATAAACCAGCAAAAAAACTGCATAAACCTGCATCCCAGCATCAAAACATACCTAACCAGCATACGCTGTTTTTTTTTTTTTTTTCAGCAGGGAACCCATTTACAAAACTAAGCGAAGTAACATTTTAGCTTAACAGATGTAATGGCTGTTACATCAAAGTAAATTTATCTGGGTCTAAGAAAAATGTATGATGCATATAGGTGATTTAGCAACAACATATAATACCATGCAAATCATTTAGCAAAATATTAGCCTGCATTGGTAAGCAAGCCAAAATGGCAGCTATGGGGCAAAGTGAGCCAAATGCTGTGGGGTAAAATGAGCCAGTATTTTAACCTACCACACCATAAACACTGCAGTAGTTAAATCTTGAAGTAAAAACTGGTATT
>SCHK01167022.1:0-13637 GCA_004124795.1 Poropuntius huangchuchieni | reverse complement strand
GTCAGGGAATTTGACATTTGGATTAGAGTGGGAACCCTGAACAGGGAATCCTCAACAAAGCCTGACTGACTGCCCTAACAAAGCACTTATTCTGTTTATCCACTACAAACAAGTGCACATTCATTGAGCATCGAGCTGAAACAAAAACATCATACAGCAAACCAGGCTCTACAAGGCAAAGTAACCCATTAAGAGTCAATGAGATGTACGTCTGTGTTATTTTCACAGTGCCTGGTTTGATGAGCTCTAAAACAACAACTGCCAATGTTAATTTATTTTCTGCATGGGGCTCCGTTTCTGTATTTATTAAGCTTTTGCCACACAACACAAACAGTAGCAGATGAGTAACAGCAGCGAGAGGAGAGGGCAATGCGGCAACAGTGTGCTAATGAGAGAGAGAGCGTGTGAGGGACATCCTACTGTGGTTTCTGTTGTCTCGCAGGCTTTAGAAACATCTGTGCCTAGGCATCATCAACACATTTTGCATTGCTATGCTTTTTCTAAAGTTGGGCCACGGGGAAGAATAGTTCAAGTTATATTTCAGGAATTTGCCAAAGACTGCAGCAAATCACTTTGAAGAGCTCAAAATAATGAAATAGTGAAATGTGTGAGACCATGTAGGGCTAGGTGATAAACAATAACGATAATTATCGCAAGATAAGTTTCCTTATTAAAACATTAACAAGAGTTTGATATTTGTTTATGTGACAAAAGTGAAACGAAATAGCAGTGCAAACTCACTATAGCAGATGCATTCAACCCGCTGATTGACAAATGTAGCTCATGCAAGCACTAAACTGTGCTGTGTTCTTGAATTCACAACAGACAATAATTCCGTGATTTGAACTAATTTAAAGATAGATGAAACAGTGCTGACAAACGGGAGAAACACTGTGAAAGTGTTCATTTTGGTTAATTAAACTGTTCTTGCGTCCAGGTCAACCCCGCCCTTACTCTTAGCTAAAAACCTTTACTGCTATTTAAGAGAACTCTTAGTGGTAAGATAAAATGTTTTGTGAATAAGGGCCCTGGTTTCTACCACTTTTATTTAGGAGCAAAAATCTGCCTTCAAACTTAAAAAATAAAGATTTGAAATTTATCGACTGATATTAAACATTTAATAGTGATAATTTGGCCATATTGCCTATAATTCAGTCCCTGTCTAAGGTGCTTAACAGGCCATTAGCAGGTTAGTGAGTTAGTTCCCACCATCAGCATGCCTTAGAATAGAGTAGTTTATGGTGTGTATATTGCACTGTGCATGAGTGTGTATTTGAGGCCTCTACTGTATCTCTTACTCAGCCTCAGAAACAGTAGAGGCAGCATGTTTTGCTGTTGTCATGCCAACAGGGTGCCGCTATGGGATGGCAATGGATCTCGCCCATCGGCTGGGTGATTGAAGGGTTTGTTGCCACGGAAACTGCAGAAACACCAGAAAGGGTGTACAGTGACGGGTAATTTCACTTGAAAAGTGATTGGAATAAAACTGCTACTCTGACGAATCCCTAACATAAAATTGTTTTTATTCTTGAGAAAGGATGTGATATATAGTCTGTGAAGGTCTTTGAGGGGCCGGTTGGTGAATTCTGTACTTACATTGCTCAATTAATGAATCATCCAAACCTCTTTAACCTCTGAATCAATATAGCAGATTCTCTAGCCGTTACTGGCCCACTGTTACCGCCCCACCTCATGCCTTAAACAGCTAATGAGTTTGCGCACACTCCGACTCTCACTCTGTATCTCTTCTTTTGGCTTCAACCCCCTGTTGTGTCGGTTAATGAGCATCCAACACCCCTGTGTGTAATAATCGTCTTCTGTGTGGGCGTTGGTGTGTACTGCGGTAAAGATGAGCTAGTTGCAGTGATGCAAAGCCTCCAGCAGATGGCAGCAACCCTGAGCAATAGAGCCATTATAGAGGCTGTTGACTGAGAGTTATTATATTTAAACTGTTTCTTCTTCAATAGATAACCTTACAGTGCCAGCAGCTGCATTCCCACCGGAGCAGCTTAGATGTTGAAGTTCTATTATTTCATCTGACTCGTCGTCTCTCTCACTTTCATTTTTGCTCTGTAGCCTGTATTCTTCTGAGCAGTTTTAGGGCTTTGTATTGCAGAACTTCTCATGTTCTTGCCTCATTGGCATGAATTGTTTATGTTGTATCCTTCATTCATTCAAGTCACTCTGGATAAAAGTGTGTGTAAAATGTTGCATGCGTATCATCATTTTTTGGAGTGTGAGGCTGTGAGGCTGATCATCTTCCTGAAGTGAGAACTTTTGTATTAATGCTGAATAGCCACAGTATAATGCTGTTTAGGGACAATCAGTTTAGTTCTACATATATATTTTGTATTAAGTTAATTATTAAATTTTGATTTTTATGCTACAGTTCAAAATTTTGTGTTTATTTATTATGAAGGATGCATCAAATTAAATGAATACATTAACATTGTTGCAAAATATAGTTCTATTTAAAATAAATGCTGTTCTTTCTATTCTTGGAAAAATTCCTGAAAAAAAAAATGAAAAGAAATGTTTCTAGAACACCGAAAAATAGCGCCAGCATATTACATGTGACACTGAAGACTGAAAGTAATGGCTGCTATAAATTCAGCTTTGCCATCACAGGAATAAATTGAATCACTTTTTAAAATATATTAATATAGGAAAGTTGTTTTTTGTAATTTAGCAGACGCTNAAAAAAAAATGAAAAGAAATGTTTCTAGAACATCGAAAAATAGCGCCAGCATATTACATGTGACACTGAAGACTGAAAGTAATGGCTGCTATAAATTCAGCTTTGCCATCACAGGAATAAATTGAATCACTTTTTAAAATATATTAATATAGGTAAGTTGTTTTTTGTAATTTACGCTTTTTTTGAAGAATAAAATCAAAATAGAGATTGCTAGAGTTAGAGGGTCAAATAAAGATGGAAGAGATGTGTTTTTAGCCGATTCTTGCAAGTCATTTCACCAGGAGGGAACATTTAATTTTAATAATTTATCACAATATTACTGTTTTACTATGTATTTGATCATCAAAAAAAAAAATCTGACTTTTCATTGTCAGTTCATGATACTAATGCTTTGCATTTAAACCGGTCAGCTGTCCTATGGGAAATTAACATTTTTACCAAATGTCGCATCAGGGAAGAGGTGTGAGAGTGTTACTTCCTCTGAGCAAACACTTTCACTGTACAGTTACAAATTTTCATGCACGCTCAACATGCATAAATTCAGGCCTCCCCATGTGATGGTTGCCCTGAAACACACACTTCCTCTTCTACTCACGTAATTAAAGAGGACCTGACTCAACAGCTGCAGGGAACTGAAGGGTGGCGTCTGTGAGAGTGATGCATATTGATTGTGTGTGTGTGTCAGCAGTAACAGAAGGAGCTGACCCAAGCTGCATGGTATCTTTTTGCCTTGTCATCTGTCTTTGTAACCAGGGTGATGCCAACGTCGTCACCCAACCCCACACTGTGACTGGACGCAGCATGTCGCACAGTAATTTGAAGCCACAGTGATGATTGACAGACAAAAAAGACAAACAGAGAGAATAAAAAACTGTGGATGGATGTAAAATCTATCTAAACAGAGGCAGATGAGACAGACAGTGTTTGTGAGTGTTTGCGGTGAGCGATAGACTATTACCACGTCTGTTACCGTGAGAGAGCGAGAGATCACTTGTCTTATTGACTAACACTGTATGTGTGTGTTAATACTGGTGCAGCATATGTTCAGGAGGGGAGAGGCCTGCAGGGTGGAGACCAGCCTTCTGTCACCCTGGCAACGCTCCTGCAGTGCCAGCACTCTGTGTGTGTGTGTGAGGGCTTAAATGAAGGGAAGTCCTGTGCTGGGGGTGATATAGAAACAGAGAAGAACAGTGGGTGGGTTTGTTGCACCACTGAGGCTGTGCGTATTGCAGTGTGCTCTGCAGGTTGATCGTAGTGAGCAGGGTATCGACTCTGAGGGCTGGGCTGATCGCTCCCTGCTGTCAGAACTATTAGTATCACGCCCCCGGTGATGCTTGTTTGTCGAGCTGAGCAGGCAGATCTGACAGATCATGAATCAACCAACTTGCTCATTCTTTCTCATACATGGACCCTACTTGGACATACTACATACTACATATTTGGAAAGATTGTCTTTCAGAAAGTTCTTTGTACAGCTCTCAGCTCAGTTTTAACCCAGTAAAGTTTGACATATAAAGTCATTGTCAGAAATATCTAATGTTTAGTTGTCTAGTTGCATATTAGCATGCCTATTAATAACACTGGCTTATTAGTACTTATAAAGCACATATCCTGCATGACCATATTCTACATCCCTAATTCTACCCAATATCTAAACTTAACAACTGCCTTACTATCTATTAATAAGCTGCAAATTAGGAGATTATGGAGGCAAAAATCATAGTTAATAGTGAGACTTGGTCCCCAAACTAAAGTGTGATCCAAAATAATGAAACAATTAAAATTTGCATAGATTTTTTTGTTGAGTGTCATATTTGAGGTATCAGGTTTTAATAGCTCATAAAATGTCACCTCAGTTTTATTCAATATGCAGTTTGGTTCAGTTGCTGATATATGACCCAAAAAGATAAAATATAGATAGCTTGTAATGCAAATCTGTGAACTCTTGTATTACAGGTTACTTTACATAAAATACATATAAATATCAGCTGTCACTGTAATTCTGCCAATAATACAGTATGTCTTCTTAAAGCATGTCGCAATACGGGCAAAAACTTAATACACTGCAATACAATGAAGAATGGGAGATATACAAATAAATGTTTCTCTAATCTAATGTAGCTTTATACTCACATGTATTATTTTTTTTTTTATATATATATAGATAATCAAATCAAATAAACTTAAAATAAAGCGTTCGCCCAAAAATAAAAAAAATTAGCCTGTGTTTTACTCATCCTTGAGGTGTCCTAGGTGTATATGACTTTCTTGTTTCAGACGAATCCATTCGGAGTAATATTAAAAATTGTCCTGGCTATTCCAAGCGTTATCATTGAAGTGGGTGGGTGTTTGTGTTTAACAGTCCAAAACACGTCAAATAAAGCATCCACAATAAAACGTGCCTCACACGGCTCCAGGGCACGAATAAAGGTAGCGAATCCATGAGTTTTTGTAAGAAAAATATTTATATTTCAAACATAATAAACACTTTTCTATCACTTCCGCAATCTTTCATACGCTGACAGATGGCGTAGGACGTATGTGTTGTGCGCATGCTAGATATGCTAGTATCTCGGGTTTGTTTACAGGAGCAAAGGAAGCAAAGTTTCTTACTTTAGAAAAGGAAAACCAGTCTCCTCTTGGCTTATATCAAAATCTTCCAACATTTTTCTTTACAAATCTTTGGTTTGTACTTCTAATTCATGACCAGAATTTTGTTTTGTTCTCTCTCTGCGTTCATCACTAATCACGCAACGCCGACGTCCTACATCATCCGCTGGAACGGATTTCGCGTATGACAGATGGCGGAAGGGATAGAAAAGTGTTTATTATGTTTTAAATTTGGATATTTGTCTTACAAAAATGCATGGATTCGTGACAGGAGGCCTTTATTCACCAACATTTTTGCCGCCTTAAACAAGTAAAAATGTTGGGTGGGATTTGATTGGATCATTGTATCGTTGTCATTTGCCATTTAGGTTGCTGGATGGGAGGGATTATTGTCCTGCTCTCGTGCCAGTGCACATGTGACCAGAGAAGAGATATTGCGATGGCAAGTCAGTGTTTTTGATTAAGATTATGCGGGTATGTGAATTGAAAAAATAATGATGTGCATGGACAAACCATTTATAATAAACACTGCAATATTCCATAAAAAGGGAATTGTCAATTTTGATTTCGTAGTGACTTTAAGGATTGCTGTTGAGCGTTGATGGATTTTGCTGTTTTAAGTGACAACTGCAACCCCCCACACACACTCTCTGTTTCAACCCCTCCTACTCCCCTTTTTTCTTGTTCTTCACTTCTTTTTGCCCTCTCTCCCTCTCTCTCTATTGAATAATTGATCAGCTGAGCTGTGGATGAGCAGTGGTGTGTGCTTCGGTCTGCATTCCACAACCTTAGCAAAATCACCTGCCATGAGAGTGAAGAATGTGTGTAAAGGAAACGAAAGAACTGAACAGAGAGAGAGGGAAAAAAGAACGAGAGGAAAGGTATATAAGGCAGATCGCTCTCAAGCCTTGATTTTCAAAGAGTGTGTTCAGTGCCTGTGTGTGTGTAAAAGTGTTAATGTGCCCTTGTGTGTGTTTGTGTGAGAAAAGCATGGTGAGCAGCATTTTCTTGTCCAGATTAAGCCGGATTAAAGTTGAAGTGAAGCGCTGAGTCCAGCCTGATCCTCAGATCAATACCACTGTGCTCCTCCCTCTGCGCTTTCCTCCATCTCTATCATTGTTCTCTGTTTCTCTCTTTTTCTTCATCTTTGAGTGTTTGTATCCAATCAGGTTTTTTAACATTTCAGTGTCTGTTCAGACTGTAGTTATCCTGAATTGCCTCAAATAAATAATGAATAAAACTTAATAATAGATACAAATAATTTAATTGCTTTATTTTACATAAATGACAGGCTGACTATGATTATCCATCTTATTACATGGCCATATACAAAACAAATTGTCACAAATATTGAATATATTTTACATTTTTTCTTTTGTGAAAAGAAAGGTAACTTTGGTCAATTACACGTCTCTATACAAAAGCAGCTGACTGTGCAATACTGCAAATGAGACCAATTAAAATCAAGGTTTCCAGAGAGCTGTGTACTAATAATATATAAGAAAAGAGTCATGTCTCTCCCTCTCTCTCCCCCTCTCTTGCTCTCTCGCAGAGACTCTCTACCTCTCTTTTTGTGTGTATTATATTACTGTAGATCAATAGAGCTACTCAAACAGAAGCAGAGAGCCTCAGCTGCTATTAAAAGCTCTTCCTCTCTCCCAGACTACCAGCATCTATCAAACCCAGACAACAGATTTACTGCACACAATAACCTGAGATCAGCTCATATCGTTCCTACACACGTGCTAAAAACTGCAGCACAATGCTGATCTTTGGACAGGATCATATCACAGATACTGCGGTTCTAACAGAGATGTAGACATGGGGCAATCAGTCATGTGAGGGTGAGAATGCTGATCTAGCCCTACGTTCCTCTTCACATGTCACATTAAATGCAAAAACGATCAATCGATCAGCACTGATATTTGAAGATGTTTTATGCAGGCAGTGTTTTAAATGTTTCAGTAATGAAAATCCTTTTAATTCAAGACACACGTGACTGCACGGTTAAACTGAGAGGGAACCACTTTGTGTCTGTATGAGTGTGAGAGAAAGATTGGAGTGTATGTGTGAGAGAGAGTGGCCTTGAAGCTGTATATCTTTCTTCCCTCTCATCGTTTGCAGATTTACGGCTGTAATGAAGCACTGGGAGGAGAGAGGAACTGACCTTCTACCAGCAATCTCTTCTCATTCAGACAAAACCAGACACAAACCTTTTACCTGCAGACTCTTTTTCTTTCTCACACACATTTATGCATGCCATCATTTCCCTTTGGCGTGTTCTTTCTCTTTGCATCATTGTCTCTCTCACACACATTTGATGAGTACTGAATAGCTCTTTTCAGATCCTGAGAGCTTAATTTGTTCTTTAAAGATGAAATTGTCTACACTGGTTCTGTCCTCCAGAGGAAAAGTGGGACTAATGATGGTTTTACTACCGACTACTCATAGCAGCCCTCTGCTTTAAGAGCATAAGGCCAGGGGTCGGTTTCAGATCCAGAGACTGGAGACCGTCTGTCAGGCAAATAGTTCAGATCTCATGTTCAAAAAGCTTTCATGACTTCACCAGATTAATACTTTATTTTCTTCATCTTATTAGTGTCTTTCATCCCTCTCTAGATAGATAGAGGGCAAAGCATATTTAACATTTCTTCATAGAGACAGTTTGAAATTAATTAAAAAACCCAGTAAGAGACAGATCTCATTCATTTTCTGATTGGACAGACACCACCGCACCATGCTTTAGCGGCCCCAATTGGCATTTTATAAGCTCTGAAGTCTGCATATTTGTCAAAGCCAGGGCTAAATTTAACCTACTCTTTGTGTTGTGGTATTGGATGTGAGAGGCACTGTGCTGTGCTTTTCAGGGTGACTGAATCAGACGCTTTCAAATGAATAATAACTGCTTCTTTCCTCCTGCAGAATTTTCAAGCTCTTCCGAAACAGCCACTGCAGATTTCTAAGGAACAGTTCATCCAAGGTAAAGTATGTGTGGAATCAGACACTCACTTGTGTGCGTGTTTATAATATATATAGATGAGCAATAAGCTACCCATGCGACTTACTACCCATTACTACTACTCATCCAAGAATTCGGAAAAAATATGTTTAATGGTTTCCTCAAAATATTAAAGCAGCACAACTGTTTTCAACATTGATAATAATAAAAATGTTTCTTGAGCACCAAATCAGCATTTTGGAATTATTTCTTTATGCTTCTATTGCACATATTACAACCTTTAATATATAGACATAATACCTTTTACTGAGTTTTTTAAACCTGCATAACCCTTTACACATCATATTTCACCCAAACTCCTTTGCTCTTTCTCTCAGTCAGACTGGTGCAATTACAATTAGGCATTTTACCTATATAGTGTAAAAGCAAGTACATAGGTCATCTTTCTGATGATCCTTGACTTTCAATCTCATCCTTTCTTCATCGTGTCTGTTTCTCTCTTCATGTCTTTTATATGGACCCTTTCAGCACTAGTAACTCTGTTACTCCATAAATGGCCGATATAGAAAAAAAAAAAAAGCATTTAAATGCTACAAGTGAATTTAGGCACCACAGCATGCATTGATTGCTTGCTGATTTTGGAGCTTAATTAGTTTTTATAATGTTTCAGTCAAGATTTAAAACAGAAATACTATGAGACTATATTGTAAATTGTGTAATACTGCTGAATCAGTATGATTGTGTGTTTATTGTGATGTTACTGATGTTTGTGTTTATGTACGCATAGGAAAGATCTCTGATGTAGTGACTGTCCACCCACGTGCCATGTTCATTCCACGAGAAGGTTGGACTTTCCTTTCTGCAGGTGAGTGTCTTTGAAAAGCAAAACTCTTTCCAAAACCTCTATTTGATGTATTTTGTTTGTAGGGGTTTGTGCTGTGATGTGCACAGTACTAATGGTGTGTTTAGGACAAGTACTTGATGTGTCCTGTTCGTCTGGGTATGTGTTTGTTTGTCCTGACAGCGCTGAGTGTGTGTGAGGTGTGTCAGCGTGTTGTTATATAACGGTGTCACAGCAAGGACAGTGTAACCTGCAGCAGAAGAGGCCAGCCTTCAGACCCCATGGCAATAGCATAATCACAACATTGGAAACAGCCTGTTCTGGCCCACAATCTCATCTGCTGGCCGGACAGCAAAGTTACACAAATCCCCTAAACTCTGTGTGTATGAGAGAGAGATGGTGACACAAGGGAGTAATGCGAGATCACTTAATTGGTTTTTGTCTCTTTGATATTCTTTAGCCTCAGGGGTACTCATTCATTTTATATGTTTGCTGACATGTGCATATTTAGTGTGTGTGTGTGCGTGGGGGGTGGTTCAGTAGCAGTGTGAGTTCCTGTCCCTGTGGTGGCCTTGTCACATCCAATTGTGCACTGTGCCTGGATGTTTCCAGAAGGAGAACAGAGAGAGGCTAGAATGAGGACAAAGTCATCCCTCGTTCCCTGCTTGTCTGGTGGCCTCTAAAGCACAGACTGAACTCCCCTATTTTATCCCCTGCATCTCTCCTGAGCCTTTAGGTCAAACCATAATATTTCACTTTATCCTTTTATATCAGGGTCTTTTTAACTAAACCGTCATTCCCACAAGGCCTTGTAACCTTTTTTTCTTAATAGCTGCATCAGTCAATACCGCTTTTCAATAAATCAATTTTTCTGGAAGCTCTCTTTTCACTTCCTGAGGAGAGAGGTGAAGCAAACACTGAACTACACAGCCGCAGCATTTTGAGGGTTTTTTTCCCCATATTGTTTAAGGTATTAAGATATTTATTTATTTATTTATTTATTTTTATGAAGGTAGAGTGAGAGGAGATGGAAAAAATGGGTGAAATTAAATGGAAACAGGATGGATTTCATATGAGAACCACAATTTAACTGTCTGTGATAATCAAGATTTTTACATTTAAGCCTGTGCAATATGAAAAAAAGTTGGCTTTTAGACTCATCTTTATAAATTAATGTATTTGCTGGTTGCATTGTGATTATTAAGTAAAGCTAAAAATAAAATGAAATATGAATATTAGATGAAGAACTTTAACAAAATATTCCTGTGGCGACTTACTGAAATAATATAAATACTAAAATTACTAAAACTGAATTAAAATAATACTAAATTGATATAAAAAAATCAAAAAGGCCAAAAGAATGTAACAAAATATAAAAAATTTAAACTTACATTTTTTTAAATAATAATAAAAATAAAAGCTATAATAATATATGAATAATACTAAAAGAAGAGTTTGAAATTTGTTTAGTTCAGATCAATTACATGTCTGGTCAAATCAATCATACATTGAGTGTGAACAGGGAAATACATCTATCTGGTATCTGAGCACACTGCTTATGAAGGTATCGATTTTGTATGCCTATGTTTAGACCATCTTTTCATTTATAAATCAATGTGGGACTATTTTTGCACTAAAACCAGACTCATATTAATAGAGCCACTCTCTTCAATATGTTCTCTGTCAGATCTTAATTTAGCATGCTCCGAGTAAAGGAACCTTGTGCTTATAAGCCCAGATATCTAGTTTTGAACCATAGACAAAAATCTGGCACTAAAGGGTCATAAGAAAGCTATTGGACTTTTGCTAATAATTAAGATTAAAGCTTTTCGGAAACCCTAAGTCTTAAACCTTAGTGCATAATAACTTATCTTGCAAGGGGGGTCTTACAAGGGTAAATAAAGAAGTGGTTGTTTCAATAAGTTTTGCATAGTATTTTCTTTACTCTTTACTTCAAAAAGTATGTCTCTAAAGGGTAATATTTTGTGTATTTGAGGTCTGAGATGTGGGAACGGTAAAGAGAAATGGCAAAAATTTAGCATTTTTAGGTTCACCCAATATTGTCTTAAATAGCCTGCATAGCACTTCATCTTTTATAACATGGGATATTTTGTTTTGTTTTTTGTTGTTTTTATTTTGTGAGAAATTACAGTTTTGGACATACAAGGTAATAAAAAATATATTTAAAAAAAATACTTTGAAGTAACTACAAATGAGCATGTAAGCAAATATCTTTAAAAGAAATTCTGTGTGGAGCATGCTCCCGATCTGCACAATGCTCTCACCTTTTTTCCCCCCTTACCTGTTTGCATCTCTGCTATAGAAATAACTTCATTTCATTGACAGAATTTTGCTGAGCAGTGGTAAATGTCAATAGGATTCTTAACATTTATTGACTGATTAACACTGATTAACACCTTAACATTGTGAGTGTGTTAGATCGGGTCTCCACGGCAGATAATATTTAGTGTTTAACAGTCTTCTGTCAGTCAAGAGGTTAACCGAGAAAAGCCAGAGAGGAGCAGAAGCAGGAGACGAAATCATATGAATGACTTAAATAAATGATTATCAAATGAATTAAAAAACATTACAAAAATAAAAACACAACACACACAATTTGCACGTGAGGATCTAAGGATCCATCAAGTGTTTTGTGCAAGCATGCTCCACTCACATTTTCTTCTGAAAAAGTAAAAATCTAGTTTGTTCCTTGTTTGAGAAGTGAGGTTTTAATTTGATGCACAAAACCAAAAAGTAATTGTAAGTCAATATTTGCTCAGTACTCAAGACAGTCTGTTCCTTTAGCTGTTTTGTATGACTTCATGCATTACATACACATGTTTATCTGCAACCTTCATTGTCATTATTCTGAGGACTGAACTAAAAAGTTATCACTACGCAAGGTCATTGACATTTAACAAGCTGCTAGAAAAACGGGAAGCTAGTCCAGGAATAGACTTAATGAGACAAACTGCCTTAAGAAGCTGTAAAGAGAATTCAGTTATGGCGATATGGGTCTGTACTTTAGGCATATTAGATTAATCTTAACTTAAATTGCTGCTATTGTGTTTCTAGCCATCATGATACTGGAAAAGGTTGACAGTAGCTCATTTAAAGAGGCTCATTTAGAGAATAAATTTTGATGTAGTTCGATCCAAAGTGGCCATCTGGTCCTCCTCAAACCATTAAATTAAACTAAAATATCTAAATAAATTAAAATCTTAAATGATTAATAAGGTCTCGCTCAGCTGATTTAGGTGAAAAACATTGTTTTAAAAATGAAATGCATCTAAAACAAAGAGCTCTATTGCCATCTTCATTGTCTGTTCAAACCCTCGACTGATGCTGGACAATTTAGATCAGATTAACTTACACTTGAGCTGCTGCTTCTGCCAAAGATAAGCCATTTCCTCTCCCTCCTTCCCTGAAACTGGTCTTGTACACACACACACATACACACACACACATCAATAAAGGGCAGTAATAACCACATAACTTGTTCTCTTCTCAGGACCTCTCTCTCCCCTTCTACCTTATCAAATGAAGTTCAGAATACTCTGAAATGGCTTGAGTTTATATGCAATAATTATGCACACAATTTATCTCATGGTCTACATACAGGATGATGTTGGGTGCCAATGTTGGTGTGTGTGAGGGTGAGTCAGCACTCTGACGGTCACTGCAGTGTACACTCTCTCTTTCTCACACACATACACACACAGTTTGTATTGCAATGTGAACTTATCCTCTCACACATTCGCTTTTATCTGACAGAAAAGCTGCTGGGTGCATTACTGTTCCTGCTGACACAGATGGGAGAGATGCCAGCACACACACACACCACTCACTGTCATCTTCTTCCCTTCCCTTCTTTTTATTAGGAACGGGAGTTATGAAAAGTTGTGGTTGAAGATTACATTTGGAAGAGGTCATTATAACATCTGAATCTGTGTATGTGTTCAGATTTCTGTCAGGTGGAGCTGCGTCTCTTGGCTCACCTGTCAGCTGACCCACAGCTGCTGAGAATCTTTCAGAACACTGAAGCAGACGCCTTCACCATGCTGGCAGCCCAGTGGTGGGTACACACTCCCATATATTAGTGTTTATAATGCACATACAGAACACTTTTTTGTTTTGTTTTGTTTTGTATTTTAAGCTTGCATGTTTACAATGTGACAAGTTTGAGGTCAGTTCAAAAAGTTTTTTTTTTTTGTTTTTTTTTTGAAAGAATGAATACATTTATTCAATGAATGCATTACATTCATGAAAAGTGACAGTAAATACATTTATAATGTTGCAAAAAATGTATTTCTGTATGTATTTGTCATGTGACACTACAGACTGGAATAATGGCTGCTAAAAACTAAGCTAAGCCAACACAGGAATAAATAACATTTTAAAATATATTAAAATAGAAAACTGTTATTTTACGTTGTAATAATATTTCACAATGTTACAGAATTTTTGTTAACACTTTATTTTACAGTGTCTTAACTAGCTGCTTAATAGCATGCATATTATTAGAATAT
>SCHK01167014.1:0-11899 GCA_004124795.1 Poropuntius huangchuchieni | reverse complement strand
TACTTCAATTAAGCAATAAAAAATACTAGCTTAATTTCTTTTCCATAACCCTCTGATTGAACGAACTGAACGCTGAAATCACTATTACATTAAGCTATTAGCACTGTTTGCTCAAAACCAATTACATATGCATTTATTATTTATCAAGGGTTTGTAAATATGACAAAAGAGAAATTTATCCAATAAAAAACACAGCAACTTAAAAAAAGGAAAAAACAGTAATTTATTTGAACAGTTATGAACACAGATCAATTACACTGAGGGAAATAAACAGGCAAATTCATAATAAACAATTAAAGCCTTTAGAAGCTCTCTGGAAAAGGAGAAAGATGCCAATTTAGATTATGATTCAATTGCAACCTCAATTTGTGTTTCTTCTCCTTCCCTCTCTAAAGGCTATCAGACTCTCATTCTGTCCACTGCACCAGGCGTGTTCAGAGTTATTCTGCAAGATGGCCTGATTTGTATTCTTTTATCTAATGCCATTCTTTTACCTGTTAAATTGTTTTTTTCTGTGGAACACAAAATAGACACTTTGTTTGCTTTTGATTGCTTTTCCATACAACAATAACATATCGAGCTCCAAAATGACCAAAAAACCTATATTATTTATAGTATATTTTCAGGAAAAAAAAAATTCTACAGCCAAACCTGTAGCTTTGGAAGATTTTGGAAGAAAGAATGAAGGAATATTTATTTAATTATCACTTATACAGTACACTACTGTTCAAAAGTAGTGTAAATTCTCACCAAAGCTGTATTTATTTAATTAAAATAAAAATACAGTATAACAAATATATATATTACATATTATTTATCAAGCCTGTAACCACCTAAATCATCAATCATTAACTAAATATTAAAAATGCATTTTGGCAAATCCATATAAAAATTGATGTTTTTTAACATTTATAGCTTCAGCTTCCCAATGGGAAAATCGCAACATTTTTTTCCAGATTGAGTTAAGAACCTAGGACTAGATCGCAAAAGTAAGTGTTCACATCTTCTCAATCATTTAACAATTTAATTAACAGCAATAGCTCTAGAGGCAATGTGGTTCAGAATGAGAAGGTCTGTATCGTATGATATGAATATCTTATGTATGTGTGAAAATTTGTGCAATATACAATCGTTTATGCCCTTGCAAGATGCGATATCACCCCATCTGCCGATATCTTTCAAATTTCTCACAGACCTTTAAGGCCGTGAGTCAAACAGGCCCACCAAGTTTTGTTCCGATCGACCTCCGTTAACCTTGTCTAATGGGTGCTCAAATGCCTATGTGAGATACACAAATGTCCTTATAGCATTGGCCTCAAACTCAATTCCTGGAGGGCCACAGCTCTGCACAGTTAGCTCCAACCCTAATCAAACACACCTGATCCAGCTAATCAAGGTCTTCAGGATTACAAGAAAATTCCAAGCAGGTGTGAGTTGGAGCTGGTTTGAGCTAAACTCTGCAGAGCTGTGGCCCTCCAGGAACTGATTTCGAGACCAGTGCCTTATAGACACTTGTTAAACTTTGGACCAAGATCGTGCATACCGATTTTCAAACTGCTGCTGAGTTATAGTAATTTTTACATTTTTCCCCTCTAATAGCGCCACCAAGTGGCCAAGCTCCACAACTTTTTATGTAACCTCAGATTCAGCTCTGTTCTGAGTTTGGCAAAGACATCTCATTTTGTTCAAAAGTTATAGCCGTTTTTGTAAAAGAGGCCCTGCCCCTTTCAAACGTTTTGGCATCCCTTTGCGATGGAAAATTGAAAGTTCAACTTTTTTTGATAATTATTGATAGTCCCTCTCCAGAGAATCCTCCTGCACTGGTTTGGTTCCAACCGGGAGAAAAATCCTAGGACTAGTTCGCAAAATAGGGAAAGACATTAAAGGAGATCTGCTCCCTTCTCATATGCTAACTAACATGTTCCTGTCAGCCTACCCTTCACTGAAGTGTTGATTTTAATTGATGACTTTAGTTTACATGACTAATTTGGAGAGTGCCATCTGTCTGCTTCTTGTATAAGATGTCTTACAAATCTTCCAGTTTATTTCTTGCTCTTTTAAAATCCTCATTCCATCCTTTTCAAATTGTATTTAATAGCATTTTCCCCTTTATTATATAAATCCAACCATGTTTTTTTTTTTTTTTTTAAGAATATTTGGCTTAGTCAACATAATTAAGAATGTAACTCTCAATTATTTACTTTTAGTGAGTTGACATCATTGACCAGTTATATATATATTATTCCCAGTGCCAGTACATTGTTTATCCTTCAGCCAAATGAACAGTAACCGTGCTTTGGCTTAAGCTCAGGCCACTGAAGTGAGCTTCACACCTCCGTGCCAAGCTTTCTTCCCGGCCCTCCCTGTGTCTTGTGTGTGTCTTTTCATCTCTCTTTATCAGTCTACCGTTCTCTCTTTCTCTCTGGGGAGGGGAGGTGTCAGGATTACTGTAACAGCGAGCACCACATGAGATGCTGCTGGGCTGTATAGAAGCATCCAAAACACACAATTCTGTAGCCAAGAACGAGTGAGAGGGAATGAGAAACAGAGGACAGGATAAGCTTGCAAAGTATGACATTGACTAGACCAGGTGTTTGAGGTGTGTGTGAATATTAGTGGAATTAAGGGGAAATAAGAATAATCATTTTGTAATAAGCTTTGAAGAGCATCCCGTATGAGGCTGAAAGCATTGCTGTATGTATAAAAGGATAATTCTCTCTTTTGAAACCATGCTCCTTTTGTTATAGAGCACTTTGCTTCTATAACTTACTGTAAAGAGCCATTTTTACACATTATGACTCTCTTTTCTCTCTTTTCATCACTGTTTTCTTTGTTCTACACAACAACAATACAACTGAGTTTTTATTGTATTTTGAAAGGTTACCTTCATTACTGAAGGTATTTGAGAGACTGGATCAACAAGCAGTTATGTAAGAATAATTGTAATGGTTTCTACAGTACGTTCTGTAAACCACCAGTACAAAGAAGGTCTACTAAAGAACTAGAGAATAAAAATTAGGGATCCACTGATATAAGGTTGGCTAATAAATTCTATATTTTTAAAATCAGTACAGTTAATTCTAAAAATAACAACAGTTTTATAACTATAATAATTATATTTTATTAAAAAAATGTTACATATATAGTTTAATTGCCCTTATTTTACACAGATTACCTTTGCTGTCATCTTTGATATATATTAAATAATAGGATCTATCAATAATCAATAATAATGTCTATAGTTGGCACCAATAAATTAACAAAAATCTCTAATATCAGCTGATAACTGATTGTACCAATACATTGTGCATTCCTAATAAAATGTTATGGACTTCTGTGGAACTTAAAAAGGTTTTCCTATCACATCAGTCCGTAAAACCCTTTTTTTTGGTTCTTATTAGAATATTTATTTATAAATACCATCATTCAGGTAGCGACACTCACCTCTTTCTGGGCTCTGTTCTTCATCTTGGACTTTCTTATTGTCTGTTATGTCCTTGTGTGATACAAGAAAGAGCACCACCTCTCCTTTCTCATTCTTAATGGGCACAATATCCAGAAGACACCAGAACTGAGTTCCTGTAAAAACAAAATAACCATAATAGCCGTCAGAGTTAACATTCAAAATGAACATTCAATATTGACACACATTTATTGACAGGCATTTACTAGGCCTTATATTTAGACCAGGCTTTTTGTTTAAAATGTATTATATATATAGATCCATAAAAGGCTTTGATAGGACCTTTTCTTCTTATTAGGTTTAGTCTAAATAAGAAATAGCTTTTATCAGATGTTGTCTCAGTTGGTTTTACTGCCTTCATTTCCCATGAGCCCCTATTTGTACCTTGAGCTAAATTGAAAATATGGAGGAAAAAAAAAACATTTTTGCAGCTCTAGATTAGTAAATAGCAAAAGCAGCAGAAGGACATCTCAAAGTCACTGTCATCTAAAGTGCTTCGTATCCTGTCTGGTAGGAGCATCTCATATGAATCCATTAGATTTTAGCAACTGAATCTAGGGCTGCAATAACTAATTGATGAAACGATTAAGAAAATTGGCAACAATTCGATTAGTTAGTCTTTATGCTCATCACAGAGAATATCCATCACTGACATCACACAGCAATGTGATGAAAAAATATACATATTTCAATGAGAAAAACACATAAGACGATGGTGGAGATCACAGAATGAGCAATGCAAAACAAAGCTTTCATGAGTATATAGATTAATATATTTAGAACAACATTTTATTTTGCTATTAAATAATTATGTAAACAAATTATTTTTGAAGCAAATTGAAATTGTTTAAAAAATGCCTAAATATTTTGAAATATTTGTACGTATTTTATTAAAGACAGCTTCACTCATAAATAATAGGCATTCAGAAAAAAATCAACTCTTTAATGTGTTAATAGTAGGTCTGCTAATAATAATAGTCACTTGTTGCAAGAGAAAAAAGCACTCATTTGTTGTTATATTTATCTCTCTGATATTTGATATCTTAGCCCAAAATGTGAACAAAGACAGTGTTCAATGTGACACAAACATGATTAAACAAAAGTAAATCATCTCTTCATAACATGTTCATGTTTTTTTTCATCCTGAGTGGTATGATTTGTTTCTGAGTATTTGGCCTTCCCAGAAAGGAAATTCTCCATCCATCCAATTTTCCACTGATGTTTGTCAGTAACATCCATACATCCATGTACTTTTCTTTTTCTTTTTCTTTTTTTGTGTATTAAATCAAAGTTTACAAAAGTAGTCTTTTGACAGGTAAGCAGAACATATCTTGACTGCTGAGCACAGAATTCCCTGTTTTGTGTCTGTGTGTATTTGTGTGCACAAATGCAGGTTCCCCCTACGTTCTGCAGCTGCTCAGCATTATGCCACAGAATCATAACATGCCTCATTAAATCGAGATGGAGCGAAACGGAAAGAAAGAGGTAGATGCTTGGTTGGAGGTTGGAGTCCCTAATGATACACAGTTGTGTGTGTGTGTGTGTGTGTGTGTGTGTGTGTGTGTGTTTGTGTGAATCACCAAGCCCTTTCATTAGGCACAGCTTGAGTCAAGAGAAGTAAATTTCAATAAGAAAGGAATACATTTCATTGAACCAGTGGTCAGAGACCACAGGCCATATAACACAATAAGCAATACGTTCAAAGCAAACCACTTAATAAGGTCTGAAAACAGCAACATGCCAACCTATGAATAAAGCATGTGCCGCTGACAATAGGTAAATACAATAAATTGATTTGTGCGTGAACAGCTAAGATCAACAATAAATGATTAAACAGCCATTAGTTTGACTGCATAATAGATTGAAGGCTGTTATGATGATTATTGACCAATAAGGGTCAGGTATCATTCTTAAACCTCACATAAGAGCTCTTTAACACACTAAATTAACTGCATTGTATCTTAAAGCAACTGTGTTTACTATTTATTGATGTTTTTAAAGAACGGTTTTGAATTTAAACTCCCACAGTTTGCAATTAAATGGCCATTTTGACTGTGAGTGTACAGAAATGATAAAACACAACAGGGTTTTACATTCACTGCCACGGTAAATAACAGCAAGACCTTCAACTACTCAAAACCAGTGTTGGGAAAGCCACTTTGAAATTGTAGTTAATTCAAGTTATTGTTATAATATACCCAATATATTGTTAAATATACCCAATTTAATAACTGAATCATATTCAAGTCATTAAAACCAGTGAGTGGTTTTGAATGAATGAACAATCTAAGCTAGAAAGTAGCTAATTAACCTAACAGTTCAATTCAAATAAAACAAACCACACCTATTAACATAATTAAGTTTTAACCATAGTACAGAACCACTCGAATAAATGAATTGTTTAATATGTTAATTTACATGAACTGTCCGAACAAAATGATTCACGGTCTTTCCAACCCTACATAATAGTCAAAGTCCCTTTAAAGCAAGTCATGTCATTCGGCGGCCATTTTTTGCAGAGCCATACTGCTACTGTTAAAATAGCTAAACTGTCAAAATTGTCACACTACTGTAAAACGCTTTATAGCACTTTGCGCATGTGCATTGTGTAGAGCGTGAGACGGCGCTGAGAAGTAATTGAATCTGAAATCATGATCGCCAAAGGCAATGCTAATGTCAGTATAAAAAAAAGTTAGATTGCTTCAGAATACATTGATTAAGGACAATTATATAATAATAAAATTACAAAAAAACAAACAAAGCAGTGATTAATAAGACGATTTAATTCTATAATGTTATTTCTCCACTATAAAATGACTGAGTGTTCAATTGTTATTCTTATTTCATTTTATTATTTTTGTAAATTATTTTATTCATGTCAAAGTGATAATTGAATCTGCATTTGACAGTTTGTTAAGGCTCTTTATCTTACAGAGGACTGACAGTGTCTCAATGCAACATGGCAGCCGTGCAACAGAGGGAATTTACAGCAGTCTTACAGCTATGATCTTTTATTCCCTTTGAACCATGTACAACCTCAACCTGAACCTGGAGGCCAGGAGAGGTGTGTGAGACGTGTTCGGCTAGTGCCAAGGTTTAGAAGTCCTTTGACTCAGTGACAAAGTGGCAGGAGGGTTGTTGTGGCTGATGCACAGAGGTGACATGATGGAGGAAGCATACAGAGCTCTGTTTGGGACTGCAGTGGCTTGTTCAGACAATCCACAATCAAACCTTACAAACTGGAAAGAACACACAAATAGCCTATTCTCTTTGATAAGACAACAAACAGCTCCTGAGTATCTCTTACAAACCAGCCAAATGAATGAATCGGACTCTCTGAATTCAGGCTGTAGGGGGCAAATTTTCTCTGATGAATGTTGCACGAATGCTAAATTGAAGTGAATCAGGTGAGAAATCGGTTGTCACCGCTGCTGTGTTTCGAGAATATTTTGCTCCAAATTTCTGCCAAATTCTCTCCACCTGCTCTGGTGTCTGATAGGGTTTGACAGAGAGGTCTATGTATGTTCACAGCAATTCACAGTGGTCTCCTGGTACACGGATGGAATTGTGTTCTCTTGACCGCAGGTGGGGAAAAACATGGATGGCATTACCTATAAGACACGCTGTGCTCTTTCTGTGTATCATGTTCAACATGGAACATCACTGTCATCTCTGAGGCGTTGTTTCAAGGCATATCGTGTTATTTTCAAGGAATTTGATGAGAGACAGCTGCTCAATTATGATGTTATCGTAATCTATGCTCAGCTGCTCCAGACACACATTAAAGAACAGGCATTTAAAGTAAGTTTGTATGTAGTCTGAACTGAAATTGTATTTGTTTGGGCATCTACTTAGGGAAGCTTACTTTTAAAGTGAGCCATTGAAGATGTTTTCCTTTCAAATCTGTTTAATATAAGATCAGGTTGAATTTATTCAATTTTTACATTTTATTATACATAAAAAAGGGCAAGCACTCAAAAGTCTAACCGTCTCAATAAGTAGGGGATAATGCACATTTCATACTTGATCTCTCTTATTACACTGCTACTTACTAGATAAGTAAATGTACATGAAATATCGATTTGAGGTTCTTAGACAATGGAGAAAATCTACTGTAGCACAGCTATTTTGGAAATCATTTTCCTTACAGTCAGTTATACAAGATTTAATAGCAGAATTGACCAGTTCAACAAACTGTTCCAGAAAGCTGTATAATAATAAAAATAACCCATTTCCTCAAGATCGGAAGAAAATGTCACTTGGTTCTGTTCTTTTATTTTTATCCCTCCACCACCCCAATGTGTTAATTCATTTCATTATCGCCTGCAGCTATGCCTGCTTTATCACTCTAATCAATTCAGTACATATAAAATTCATTTCTGATTAATTGATTTTAGAGCTTGCTTTGATTTGGTGTCCTTATCCACAACATAACTATAGTGATTTAATTGCTTCAACGTCTTCTTTAATTAACTCCTCTCCTTTTCGGAATGTCACATTTAAGACTTAATACAAACTAATTATTATTATTAACAATAATACTTGATCATTAAATTATTAATAATGGAATAGAATATTTTAATTTTATAATATATTTTGAACAATAAATAATTACTTAATTAAACATTTATGGGGGAAAATAGCATACCATTCAGGCTTTTTTAGCATGCAATATCGCATGTACTAAGTTTTGGGATGGACTAATCCTAATTTTGCATACTATTAGGATAGATATTATGGGAATTGGGATGAATCCCTGATCATTTGCTTTTGATGCAGGAGACAAAGGCATATAATTAACAATGTGACTCCTACCTCCTTTTTTGTAGAAGACCAATTCTGTCTTAAACTCCCGCCTTTCGTCCAGTGCGCCCTGGATCTGTGCCATCAGCCTATCACTGGTCTCCGGCCCATACAGGAAATGACACGCACAGCTCTTCTGCATCAGTTCTGCACGGGCATAGCCAGTGAGTTCACAGAAGCCATCAGAACAATACACGATGGGGTACAGAGACTGGACCTGCGCATTCCCCAGCACAAAGTTACTGTCTGTGAAAGAAAAACAACAAAGAGAAAGACATAAAAGTCATGAGAAAGCTCATGAGAACTGAAAGTTATTTCAGTTTCAACACTCAGTATATCTAACAAAAGCCCAGAATAAAAGAGTTATTGACTTCACCGCAGCTGTTCAAATTTTTTAAATGGAATGAAACAACAATAATAAGAGTTAACAGAAATCCCTTGTGCTATATAGCTATATTTTCTCCAGCTCTGTTAGTACACTCACCCCAGACTCACTGGAGGCCTGGACAATTCGCACATCCTCTCAACAATGCTTTAAGGTACCTTTAAACACTTTTCACAAGCCTACTGGGAATCTTTTTTGTCTGCTGCCCTCTGACCTTTTGATAGATGCCTGAATGAATGTGACACGAGTGAAGAAAGCAGCCATTCATACACTGTGGTTATGATGAGCTTTCAGTTAATGCTTGTTAAAAACATTTTGGTTTGCAGTCTATGTAATGTTTTGCACTGCATTAAGTGAATGTATGTTTGGTGTATTTGTACATTCCGTGCTTAACATTTCTGCTATTTTCCTCTAAATATGAAATAAATGCAAGTACAGAACATAGGTTATATTGCATCAAAGTTGTATACAGTAGCCCCCCAAAATGAATGCATTGGAAAATACAAAACCAAATTGCTGCTAGACATTTTTTCAGAACTAACTTCACTTTTAAAGCAAATTCTGGACTAATTTTAAGGGCCACTGCACTGAGTAGTTAAAAAAAAATCAATATAATAAGAATTGTATTACATAGCCTATTTATTTGTATATATTCAGAGATTTACTGAACATCTTTGCATAACCGTTTGTTTAACAGTTTGCTACACTGGATGAAATTGTTTATCATCCCTTTTCATTGTATTAGATTTGCAGGCTGCAGTGTTATAATCAAATTCATTTCGCAATCCTGAGATTTTTTCATACAGCAGAACAAGGCGAGCCAAAATAACACGATTTGGATCTGAAAGTGTGAATGATGAAACAAGAACAAGCATTGAATCTAAACCCAGAATTATTCCACAGGATTCCCTTATAAACCCAGTACAAGCACAAACATGCTTTGACTTCAGACTACACGTATTCTCGAATTCTAAAGCATAGCTTTTCAACATCAAAAGAGAGAAAAGAAAGATTTTAAAAAAAAAGAGACATCATGCATGACAAAGAGAATGGAATGTGCTGCCTTTATTCATCAGCAGTCATTAAATCATCTCTTAGGGCTACGAAGTCATAATCATATTCTCACCAATCGAATATTTATTGCTTCGTGCTGAGGTGCAAATATTGATCCATCGGCTGGTGGGCGCCCCTCTCCCTCTCTCTCTATGTGTTTAATATTTCACAGGGTTGTGAACGGGAGCAGATTTATCCATGACTGTGGTATTTAAAATGGAGCAGTGAGCTACAGGTTCATTTTCATGCTATAATAAAGTGGATGGAGCGGGAGAAAAAAGCTATCAATCACATCCTCAAGACAACAACACAAGAAATCAGCAGAACGGCTTTCGAGAAAGAAGGACAGGGCGTGAAGAAAGGATGGAGAGGACTCTGATATTTCCATGGCAGTGCTCTGTATTAGTCCACTTTTCTGGGAAACAGAAACTGGTGCTACTATCATATCTCCATCTTGCGACTCAATTATCAATGGTAGCAAATATGTTCTAGAAGGACTTTGTGTATTATTATTATTATTATTATTAGGCCTATTATTATTAATATTATGGCAAAGAATTCAAAAGAACAATACAAAAACAGAACAACTATCTTTAAAAGTAAATAAAATGTACAAATAAATAAAAAAATATTTTTTTATAAAAATAAAAAAATATTTTATGTGTGTGTGTGTGTGTGTGTGTAATAATAATAATAATAATAATACATAATATTAATAATACTTCATATCCCCACACAAATACAAATATATACAAACAGTACATGAAAGGACTTTTATACTGCACAATTAATTTTAAAAATCGTATCTTTATTTTATGTCCCACACCAACAAGAGGAGAGCATTTTCTATTCACAAACTTCTTCAGTATCTGTACGGACACTTTTGTTTTGTTTTTTTGCCAGTCCTTTACTTTATTTTTTATGTTCACATTTATTTATTTAGTTGGTGGGTAGCCATCACTGACTGGCAATACAAATAAAGGTGAAAAACTGTCAGGCTGGAATCCCAGACAATTTGGTTGATAAGCTGCATTTAAAATATTGAAATGTGTTGTGTACATGAGCAGTGTCACATCTCCATTGTTGTAGTCATTATATGAGATTGACTCATGTTTTCTCTGCAACTTCCTGTTTATTCTAGTTACTCTGTAATGAATGACGTGAATCTCACTAACAACCTCTTCCATATGAGTCTTAATAAATGTACCTGCTTTTGCTGTGATGAAACATTACCAATGTAAAATAAAAGATGAGGGTAATTAATGCAGGACCCCTGAGATGGACAAAACACTCTCACCTAAAGTGGTTTGCAAATCTCTCTGCGACTGAATAGAGAGATATATGACACAACAGATGGGGGAAATAAACACTAGAAATCTTGTTTACGAGTCAATCTGAAGATGTTGTTTACTTTTATTGTCAAATTTCAGATTTGATTGTTGCTAGAGATGATGTGACTATTGAAGTTGACTAAACCGCATTAATCCACTACACATCTCTCTCTTTCTCTCTTGCTGACACATTCATCAAGTAATAGAAGAGAAGCTGAAATTAATATTTTGATATCACTGTGTCTGTCTTTTCCATTTTTTTCCTATATATCTTTTTAATGAGATATTTTTTTTGCTACACCACTAATCTGAACTACGAATTGCATATAACTTTTTCAATTATCTAATGCTTCAAACATGGCACTCATGGTTGTAAAGCTGTAATGTGTATTATTTTATGGCTAGACAAGATATATTGTCAAAGTTTATTGTTTAATGAGTTTGTTTTACAAATTAAAAAATATAATGGATGCATAATGTATAATAGTTCACTTGTTTTTATGGTTTAATCAGCTCAGTCAAAGTGCCTTAAGCAACAGAAAGAAAATTGCATGTGAAATCTCTGTAAAATGGCATTTGTTTCTTCTTTTTGAGATTAAGTGGAGTGAAAATCTCTAGAGTCTCCTGATATATTTGCTATGATAGTACAAAATTAGAGCTTTAAATGCAAATTTTAAATACTTCTCATGACCGTGCTTTTAATGTGAAAAAGCTGTAAAAATGCTACGGTAAAAACCTGTTAAATGGTTAACGGTAAGTTCCTGTAAAATTTACTGGGAAAAAACGTAAATTGACGTTCCCAAAATTCCGTGCATTGCATTTCACATTTTGTTTAAAAATGTGATGTTTTTTCTTTAAAATCAC